>JAHWFO010057280.1:25775708-25822081 GCA_023313115.1 Rhysida immarginata | reverse complement strand
TACCTCAAAAAATGTAGAAATTATGAAGGGGTACACAGTTAAGACATTATAAAACCAATAAGTAGCTCCATTCTTCGGCTGCTAAATAATATAGATAATGAGCACTTGAGCAATCGTGCGTCGACAAAGCGATTTCACGTGCGTGCGCCAATGTCAGTAATGCTTAAAAGATGAACAGCAAGTAACAATATATTCCTTCTTGACAAATCGATTGTTATATGACATGCCAATATCTTTGTATTCTTTACACTCATTGTTTTAGCATGTGAATTCGACTTGAAGAGGTCCACGAAAAATTCTAAAAAGTTGATACGGCCGAGCTAAGACTTGATGGTCATATTTCCGAAAACAGAATTTGAAAAAGTTAATTCGTTTTCAAGTTATTGTGCAAACGGCGGACGGCTGGACGACCAAGGGCGCATTCTTAAAAGTAGCTTTTATGCTAAAGCTCTTAATAAGCACGAAATTATCCTTACCGTAGGTGATTATACAATGTATGATGTTTCCGTGAGCAGGCTTTCTCTCTAGGCGGTATTGTTTTGTCTGCCTGAAACAACAATGGAAATCAGCTAAATGAACAGGTCCTTAGCATCCAGTAAGTCGTGTCCTAATTATCGTGGTTACAATTTTCCCGCCAGATGGAGATAGTGGCGCTATTAGCGATAGGCAGTTTACTTTCGACCCAATCTTCTCCGATTATCAAAAATAACTTTTCTGCTTTCCATAACCGATGTTCTTGAACAAATAGAGTTCCTTCTACACTAATTAATCATGGGATGATGGCGCAATTAATTCGTATAACTATAAAATATTCACGGAAGCGACGTTTTTCCGCCATTACAGCTTTTGATGAGAGATGAGGAATGCCACAATGAGCATGCGCGCCAATGTCGTGCTAGAGAGCTAAAACGAACCACAGCCTACATGACTAGAGAAGGCTGTGCACGAACACGGACGAAAAAACCCCGTGCTCTGTGCTAGGCGTTTTGCAACACGGGACACAGTTCTTGCAGGAAGTGACATCAGATTTTAGCAACACGACACGCTTAACACGAAGTTTTTGAATGTAGCCACTGTTCGATTGTCGTGTTGAACTTTGTGGAAGCTACCGAATCATTGCCAGGTTCATTTAAACAAGTACTTATCCATGCAAAGCTAAAAGGTGTTCTTGATAAAAATCCAGGTTGGCATGGAGTGCAATTAATTTCAAAAAATTTATCCAGAGAACAGTGTCACATCCCAGATCAAGAATACACTCCAGAAGAAATTGCTGCATTTTCCAAACCCCCCTATTACTTCGTGTGAAGTAGAAAGATCATTTCCACGGAACAAATCCATTTTATGTTCAAATCGACAGAGGTTCACCCCAAAAAACAGGATGCTATACGTTGTTAGTCACTGTACTGTTCGAAAATGAAATAAAATGGTGAAATTTCTAATTATTCATACCATTTGTTTGTTAAGGAGTACTTAATTTTAAGAGAATATTCATTCATTTAAAAGGGAATATTTCAGTAATTTTAAGGGAATATGAACCTACATATTTTACATGTTTTTAGGACCTAAGATTCCTAACCCTAATTATAATGATTTAATGGATTGTTTTTTTCACAACATTTAATTATATGGTGAAATGTTTTTAGCATGTAGGTTGCGGCTATATAGCCATCTTCAGTGCTTTACTTATGGTCGATACAATATATACCATATATATACATTTTAAGGGTGTTCATAAAATGAGGGATAATAAGTACGTAACATGCTTCTTTACATCAAAGTAAATAAAGAGTTCCTCATGCAAAATGTCGAAAACCCAATTTTTAAGGGTCTATACCCCACGCGAAGTTTGATTATTTCGCCTAATTCGTCATCATTGGAAACATAACGCGTCATGGTTTTTTCTCTCCTGGACCAGTTGATTCAGTGAAGGGTAACCAGCTTCAACAAATTGCTCAATGTTTATTGGGCTTATTACACAACTACGTAATTAGTTCTCAAAACGTTAGTGAAATAAATAAAACTAGATAGATCCCGTCAAAATTTGACGGTAAACAACCCATCTCCACTTGTTTTTGCCTGTATTGTCGTTTATTGTTATCGTTGTTAATTGTTTATGTAATTTTCGTTCATTTGATCATCAATGGTAGCAAAGTTGTTGATTGTGACAATTGTGGAGAGGATTGTTTGTTTTGCCAGCATAAGCATTTTGAATTGTAAACTACCGCTAACTAATAGTAATTCTGGACACAAAAACTAAATTTGACAAATCTACAGACCAAGACCTTTCATTTAAGACCAAAATGAAGTTTATAGATGCAGTAGTTTTCACCAACGAACCGTCGAAAGAATCACCCTTGGAACTTAAATATATAGAATGTGTTTATTAACGTTTTTTGACAAACACGCTTCATTTTTTTTAATTTTAAGTTTTTCTTTCTTTTCTTATTATTAGTATTAATCTGTTGATTTGTTTTTTTTTTGCTACTAAAGGAGTGGAATAAACAAAAATAAACAAAACAAATAATAATTTTTAAAGATTAACTTAATACAAATGTGTTTTTATATATATTTTTAAATACAAACGCTGTTTATTTTTAAATAAATGAAAACGTTGTTTTGATTGTAATGAGGAAGAGTTCATCTTCTCTGTCACTACCTGTCGATGAAATGGAATAACGCTTGATGACGCCGTTACGACGCCATCAAGTGCTGTTAAAGCTTGGTGCTAGCGATTTTTGAGAAAAAAAAAATTTGAGATTTCGACATTTTGCAAGAGGAACTTTTTATTTACTTTGATGTAAAGAATCATGCTAGGTACTTTAAGTATTGTACTTATTATCCCTCATTTTATGAACACCCTATATGCATAATTTATATAATGAGATATGTTATACTAATAAAAAGAAATTAATGAGATTACAGATAATATTGTAATACTTACAGTTTAGGATATTCTCCCAAAATCATCATAAACAATCCGAACAAAATAAAAAATCTTCGAAAAGCTATACATAAACAAAGCAACGCTTACAGATAAAACCCATTTATTAAATAACCCAATCGAAACAGAGCAACAAAGCATTTAAATTTCTAAATTCAATCTGGCAACAATAACACCATCCGTAACAATATAAAACCAATAGAAACATCCAACAATAATATACATACATTTTTGAAATTTTAAAAACTCGTTCATTACAAAGAATATCTCATTAATTTATTTGTATTAAAATAACGTATGATGAATTAGAGCAACACGGTGAAACGGTAAAACCAACACATGAGCATGCCGACCTTAGTTCATAGTTACCGGGACGCGGGTATAGTCAGTATCGTGTAGGAGTTCCTTTTTCCCCGCAAGACTGTCGGAGAATGCATTGTGCAAGAAGTGTCCCGATGGATTGGCATTTCATACAAGTGTATGCCGATCACTGCGAATTATGCTTAAGTGATTTCCGTACAAGTTGCAGCATAATCATGAACTGACACTAAACGACTTCATCACTCGGTAAGATTTCGCTAAATGGGTATTCAAAAAAATGGAACAGCAGCACGACTGGCTTTGCACCGATGAAGCGCATTTCACATTTTCTAGCAGTGTCAACATACGCAACTGTCGTGTGTGAAATACAGAAAGCCTACATGCATTTTTTGAACAACTAGCTACATAGACAAAAGTTGCAGTCTTGTGTGGCCTCACCAGTGATTTCATAATCGGTCCATTTTTCTTCGGGGAAGTCACCGGGACTGTTCTAAAAACAGTTACCGTCACTGGTGTGCACTATGCTTCATTCCAGAATTGAAAGCGCGACAAATCAATACATACAGTCATCTTTATGCAAGAAGGAGGAACACCGCATATTGTTGCGCCTCTGCAACGACTGCTCCGCTCTACATTTGGGGAAAATCGTGTCCTCAGTCAATACTTTCCGCATGCATGGCCACCCGGATCACCCGAACAGAGGCCTTGTGACTTTCGGCTGTAGGGATAGTTGAAGTCAAAAGCGTACCGCAACCAGCCCACATAATTGGTAACATTGAGAGATTCCATCCGGCAACATGCGTCTTCCATATCGAGAGAAATGTTGCTTAATGCAATGAAATGTCTCGTCTGACGCCTGTGTTGCTGAATGACGGATGGCACATTGAACATTGTTAATCCGGTATCTTACGGTCATAAACTAATGCCTTTAATCTGACAATGTCATCTGATGGCCAAAAAACGAACAATTCTAGCATTAAATTTTTTATTCCTGGGTAAAAAAAATCCGACTTCATTTCAATCGTTACTTTTAATTTGCATTTATGTACAAATTATTGAGTTTTAAAGTTTTCCTGTATATTTACTACATATGATTTTCAGTTGAGATAGTTGTTAATAAATTTAATGTTTTTATAATTCTCAAATCTATTTATTAAATTCCAAGATATTTATGAACGATGAATATAAATGTGTTGGTTACTTTTTATCCAATTTGACACAACAAATAGCAACTAAAAAAAAAACCTGGCATGTCCAATTAAGTTCCCAATTTCAGTTGCTGAAGAATATTACAATCAAAATTAATGTTTAACAGTTAATTGGACAAACAATTTTTCTTTTGTGGACAGTGTATAATTTTTTTTAAATTGAATGAGTTATACTTAACAAAGAGTAGATGCTATACTTGACATCATTTCATTGTTAGACATGTTAAATAATAATTGACGTATAATATTCATCAATAGCAGTGCGATCCTTATATCTTAAAAACAAAGCCGTGGGTTTAAGTTAAGAAAAAGCCATAAAAAAAGTTAATGTTTATTGCCGAGTTGATAAAAAATAAATATCACCGACATAAAAGACTTGCCATCAGCTACTAAGGTAATGTTTAGTAGAACAATACTGGAAAAAATATTACTGGCTACAAATCAAATGATCGTGATTTTTTTTTATATATTTTTTTATTAACAATGGCCTTCTTTCCGTTACTATGGATTTTTGGAAACGAGAAATTTTGCACGAGATCTGATATTTAGCTTATGATGCTTTTATGTTATTTCCAAATTAGTATACAAGCCTTTATTTGACAATTTTTTAAATAACTTTTAACACGTGGGATAGAATCTAGTTTGTCTGACGATTTATTGGTAACAATAAGAGGGCATTAAAGTAAATAAATACTCCAAAAGAGAACTTCTTACCCAATGTTCCGCTGTGGAATTCGTCGTTTTATCTCAGTATTTTGTCTTACTATTATATGCTACTTTTCATTTCGTTTGCTTTCTTATCTTCCTTCTATCTTTCCTTCGCTTTTCGGTGACCTTACGCTTACTTACAGAACCAATACTTGGAAAATGTTGGAAAAATTTGATCCATTGAATACTTCCATTGCTACTGATCCGTGGCGAGAAGAATCAAAATTGATAATATTAAACAGTCAACTTCCGTGGTTCATGAAAAATGGGCAACGGCGTCCGGAACCGGATTCCGGAGAACGACGAACGGCTCTTATTTGGCCGGAAGAGGACGACGGAGACAGAATAGTCAATCAACTGATGTTCATCCCTCCCGATTTGGCAAATATAACGGCAAATGGCACGAAACTAAAAAAGATTCTATTCTTCAATGGCTTTGACAACGATTGGAAAACTCTTCGACCCGGACGTGATATATTCCTACGAGACAACTGTCCCGTGAACACGTGCTTCATAACATTTAATCATGAAGAAAGTGCTGATGCTGATGCCGTCTTTTTCAAAGATTATTTACCTCATCCTGTAGAACTTCTGAGGCCTCCTAAACAAGTATGGATTTTATTCTTACTTGAAAATCCGATGCTATCACGACGATTTGGTAAATCTATGCAGGTATTAAAAGGAAACGTATTTTTAAAAATAAGTTTTTAGTTCACTATTTGCAGTAGTGGTGAGAGAAAATCTCGGCAAACATGATCATTAGTGGTCCATACCATGGTGAATAGCTTCGCCTTTTTATAGCGCTTTAGTGTAACAAGTAAAATAAGGAGAATGCTAATTTTAAGAGGAAGAGTGAGGGGAATCTAAATTTACCACTTTAGTTGTGGTAAATTACTATATCACTGTAGCACTGGACCCGTAATGGTCATGTTTGCCCATTTATTTCATGTTCAATTACATTTATAAGCTGTAATTTAATTATACATTCTGTAGCAAAAGTTTGGGATAGCCTTAGAAGTTAAATGCATTCTAAGCAAATTAATATATAAGAATAGTTATAAAAATTTGTATATTACCGAATTTGAATCAATCGAACTTGTTTTAAGGTTTTCAAAAGCAATTCAAAAATTTTGGAATTATGTTTCAAATAGTTTATGTGCCGGCGATTAGTTTAGCCTTTCGGTACTTGATTATGTCGTTCCTTAATGGTTTATTAAAACCTTAATCACTTCAACGTTAAATATAAATTAATTAAAGATGAATCCAAATCAAATCATTCAATGGATTTTAGCAATAAATCATAACTTTTTAAAGGAAAATAATAAAATCCGCATTGAAATCGCATGCTTCGATGCATTAAAGCAGCAACTCAAACCCATGTACTATGTGACTGAAGCAACCAATAACGACAGCAACAAATTCTTGAGATAACGTCCCATTTATTGGTTATTAACAGGTGCGCCTGGTAATAACTTCGGGTGTACTTAACCATTCAGGGAGAATCGCCATTTCGCTGCTGAAACTTTGAGATAAGGTCCAGCAATGTTGTCGATTTTAGACGAGATTCGGTCGTGCCTTTTGTACAACGATAATGTTCCACGTAATCTTTTACACTGGCAATGTACTTTAAATGTAATACAATCATGTAAAACAGACTCAAATAACAGAGTTCTTTCCAGAAATAAATAAATAAAATGTATAAAAAGGATGCATCGTCTCAAGCTTATTTCGTAACACAACGCTTTTGAGTTTTTCAGCGAATGGACAAACAATTTTTCAGTTCCGGATAATACGTAGTTTTTTGCTCAGTCCCTTGAAACGCGTATAAAGGGGGTTATACTGTAGTTCTATATCCACTGACTCCGAGTTACTTGGGATGCTAGCGCCCGAGTGGCGGAACGGTGAAACCATGGTCTACAGCAGTGATTCCCAGACTTTTTCGACTCGCGTACCCATTTCACAAAATTTTAAGATTCGCGAACCCATTTCACAAAACTCTGAGTAGCGTGACCCACTAACATATAAATATGCAATATAATACAATAATCCGCCATTGCAGAAAAATTTTGGCGAAACCCCTAAAAGATGTTGCGAACCCCAGTTTGGGAAACACTGATCTATAGAAATAAATGGTCATGAAGCTCCACTGAAAAATGCAGCTAAAGTTTCTAGTTCCCGATAGGGCGGGAACTCCATTGAAAAATGGCGCTGGATGTATAATCGGCCCAACAGCGCATGCAGCGCCGCCCTATCGGAGCTAGCAGCTTTAGTTTTATTTTTAGTTTCAATGGAGCCGAAATTGAATTGGGCCAAAATTTGATGACTTATGGCCGAATTCAGTGTATTCTGCAACAGTTTTTTTTTTTTATAAATAATTGATAATCCAACCTGAATGCATTACATAGCCAACACCTTCTAAAAAGAAAGTCTGTGCACTGAAAATTCATAAAAAGGCATTATTAATCGTATTTCTACCAATAATAAGCCCTAAATTATGACTTCCTATGATGATGTAAAAACGTCTGAATTTTCGGTGCACAGGCTTCCTTTCTAGGAGGTGTTGACATAGCTCACTTAGCATTGGGCCTCACTTATATATATAAAATAACTGTATAATTTAGGGAATTCAGATCACGCTAGGTGCCACGCAAAGACTATGTGGTACTTAGCGTGATCTGAATTCCCTAGCTTCGTTTATTATATAGTAGGAAGTGTCTAAACAATAGAAAATGGCGAAAGCTCGATGACCATTTATATCTATAGATAATGCTTTACACGATTTTATTCTCGAACTTTACACGATTTTAAACGATTTATCTTCGAAAATTCAAATCATTTATTTAAGAATTAGAATTTCGAAAATATATTCCAATTCCTGCCTAATACTATCTTTTTTTTATTTTTTTTTTATTAGATGATCAACTGGACAGCAACATATCGTCACGATTCTGATATCGTGGCACCTTATCAAAAATTTGTCCTTTATGATCCGAAAGTCAGAAAGTTACGACTCAGTCAAAATTTTGCTAAAATGAAGAGCCGAAAGGTTGCCTGGTTTGTATCGAATTGTTACGCTATGAACGATCGTCTCGAGTACGCCACGGAATTGGCCAAATATATCTCAGTGGACATTTATGGTGAATGTGGAACATACCACTGTCCTTACAGGCATAGAAAATGTCTCGATATGCTCAAAAGGGATTACAAATTTTACTTAGCGTTTGAAAATGGCAATTGCGTCGATTACATCACGGAAAAGTTTTATGATAATGCGTTAATGTAAGTAAATTAGCACTTGTAAAGCAAATGAGAAAACCCTTTGAACATAATTGCAACTATAATGGGATACTAAGTGGTAACGACTAAGCTCAACTTGTACACGAATAAGGGCAATGGATCATTCCCACAGATCGGTTTCCTCCCACCCACCATTCTTTTCCATAATAACGTTCCATTCTTGGGTAGAGGATCATAAACTCCTTGGATCTTTCGATAGTATTCAATGACTGGAAACTGAATAGCAGTATCCAGTGAACAAGAATGAATTTCTTGGCATAAAGTCTGCAGAGTGCTCCTCTAGAAATGAAATAGAGAGATTATTTATACAGGGTGACAATAAATTATGGCAACTCGTTGTGTACAAATTTTTTAATCCAAAAAACGAAAAGTAAAGCAATTGACAACTAATAAATAGAACATGGTTCCTTGTTAATAACATGTTCATTCGGTTTCGATGTGGGCTCCTTTGGCGCGATAGAAAGCCCCAAATGCGTCTTGAAATTTTCAGCAATGGGCCGCAAGTCGTCGGGCGACAATCGGTCCCATTCTTGGCGCAGGAACTTCTGCAGCGACTCCAAACTGTTGTGGCGTTTAGCACAGGTCCTGGATTCCAAGATCGACCATACGATGTAATCCATCGGATTGAGATCCGGCGAGTAGGGCGGCCACTGCAGAGACGTGATGAAATCCGGAAAATGGCTCTTGCACCACACCTGCGTCATTTTCGCTCTGTGAGCTGGTGCAGAGTCTTGTTGAAAGGTCCAATGCGCATTGCCGAAATGCTGCCGAGCCCAAGGAAGTATCACGGCCTCGAGAATGTCACGACGGTAAACTTGTCGGTTGGTTTTGACTTCTTGGTCCACGAAAACGAGGGGTGTCTTGCCACTGGCGCAAATTCCGCCCCAGACCATCACGGACTGCGAATTTTGGCGATGTTCGATGATTGCAGAGGTGCCGGGTGCCTCTGCTGACCACACTCTGTCATTTTGGTGATTGTGTGCCTGCCTCACGGTGAAGAGCTTCCGTTTCTCACCTGGGGTCCGACGCTTAAGTTGGCGGCATCTGTGGAGCCGTACGCGCTTGTTTTCGTCTATAAGGAGCTGGACTTTTTGGAGCTTGTAGGGCTTGAGTTTAAGTTCCTCTGTTGCCATTTTCCTCATCGATTCGCGGTTGATTCCGGTCTCACGAGCGATTTGTCTCATTGAAACCCTCGGATTTCGCTGGGCTCGCTTTTTGATAATTTTACGGTTCCTGGACGTGTTGGTGGTATGCTTTTTTCCTTTTCCTGAACCGCTTGGTCGCCTTCATGGCCAGCTCTTTGAACCGTTTGACCGCTTTGAGACGACGTCTCTGCCAACATTGACCAAACGAACAATTGAGCCTGTTAAAGCCAAAGTGGTGTAAGTCCATTAACGACAGTTTTGAGATATATAGAATTTTAGTAGAATATTAATAGAGAGCACTGCAGACTGCATAAACTTGCACTGCCATCTGTGAAACTGTTTGGGGAAATAAGAGTTACACCATTACTCCTATAGGTAGTTTGACATATTAGGATTTCATTTCTAGCATTAACTCAGATTTTTTAAAAAGTGGAGTTACACCACTTTGGCTTTAACAGGCTCAATTTCACATTGATGCTTTCCTATGACTATTTCTCGCCCATTTTCTCAAAATCTTTCAAGGGAAGGGTGTGATTAAAACTGTTCTTAGACAAATGTGGTGTTGCTCTACATGGTAGCAATTAGAAATATTTCTCTATCTTTGATAGTTTTCGAGTTAGCAAATGGATGACCTTAAATTTGGGGGTCAAGGTCAAATTTGAATGCGGCAATAAATCCCTCCCCCCCTATTACCTATAAACCACAATCATCAGATCTTGCCTACCTGGCAGCTTTGAGATATGTGCCATGTTACCAGACTTTTTGGACACCCTATATACTATGCAGTTTACGATACACCCTATATACTATATAACTTTACAAACCCGCTTTTCGTTAGGGTCGCGGGGGAACTAGCCCTATGGAGCACCTCCAGCACTCGCGAACTTCCGCCGTCTTGGTGATAAACATGGCGAAATTAATTTTTTTTTATGGACTGATGATGATTAATCTAGCGGGCGATGTATTAATTAATTTACACTCTGAAGCAAGACCATGACTCCGTTGACGTCACCAAGATGGAAATTGCGTACAGAATTTTATTTTTTTTCCCTCATGTTTAGGGTTCGAATTAAAAAAAATTAAATATGCCACTGTGTTATTAATGTGCTAATCTTTCCATTTGTATAAAGTTGTATTGACCGTAAAGGTAATACCTAAGCGACTCGAACCCAGATTCGTCATGTAATCTAGCCAACTGGTTCTAGGCCGACTCCTTAGTCACTTATGTTCTGCTTCAAATCGTCCAATGTCTGGAGTCGTGCGGGGTAAATTCTGTCAGATGTTGATAAATTCGGAGATCTCGGTGGTCACAGAAATGATAAGTATCACGTGAGTTAGTTAGCATCATTCTTGAAGAAATAAAGAAAGAAATGTGTTAGTTTTATATGAATCACCCTATATGTTGGCAATTCAATTGTATTTCACGTAACTGACGTTGATTTAATACTGAAACACGTGTGACATAAATTTAATTTTTTAATAGAAATATAAGATAGCAAAAACTGTGATCACTAGGATAACAACAACAAAAGATAAGAAATCACTATTCCACAAAAATGGAATACTGGTTTCTTATCTTCTTTTGTTGTCATCTTATTTTTGTTGCAATCGGATCTTGACTGTCATTTCAAATTAAAATTCCAAAATTTCGCTGTTTAGCATACAAAAAACCGGCCATACAAATATTTTAATTTTACTCTATTATCAAAGTCAGGTCGAATTTGAAAAATTTCGAATATTACAACCACCATTAATATGAGAACCGTCCATATGACAGAAAGAGAACATGAAACTGTAACCAAAAATCTATCATGAGGAGGAAGAGAATGGAAGGAGAGAGGTTATGTACTGATGAGAGGTCAACCCTACTCAAATGATTCGATAAAAATTTATTTTTTTGACATTACGAATATTTAAAAAGAAAACAGTTGCTTTGAACGAACAGATATCAATTTTATGGTGGGTTAGCGAGAAAAATAATTTTTATTAATACTTTTTGTTACTTAAATCTTTTATTGTAATTTTTTTGTTACTTGTAATTTGCAACAATAATCTTTACTTAGAATTTCATAGATTGGTTTCGCTTATCCAATAGGAATGACGTTCTTCCCATAGTAATGGGTCCCCGAAAGGAAGATTACTTGCGTGTCGCACCTGAATTCTCATTTATCCACGTTGATGACTTTAGCTCCCCAAGAGAGCTAGCCAAATACTTGCACATTCTGGATGCCAATGATTTCCTCTACAACAAATACTTTGAATGGAAAGGGACAGGAGAATTTATAAATACCTGGTTTATGTGTAGACTATGTGCTATACTTCATGACAAAATTCCAACTAAATCGTACGATAGAAATTGGTGGAGCAGAAAAGCATGCAGCAAACGAAGGCGAAAAGCATTGTTTTAACGCATAAACGAAAACGGATGTAAGTGATTTAAATGATTAAAAGTCAAATAAGTAAATAAAATCGAATTGAAACAAAAGGTAAATAAAACTAATTTCACAATTTTCTGAGTACGTTTAAATAACTTGATAGTAAATGTACAGAATTATTGGAAGCCCTTGCAAAGGATGTTTCTTAATTAAATTCCGTGAAAAGCATGTTGTAAATCTTAAACATTAAATGAATAATAATAATAATAGAAACATCTCTGGTATGCACAAAATTTGCAGCATAGGCAAACTTGCGGATATAAGCAAGACCTCCCGGAAAGAAAGCCAAACAACTGAAACGTCATGCATTGTTACATCATCAAATTTCGACCATTGTTAATCATATTTCTATCAATAATAAGCCCTAAATTTGGTCGACTTAGATGATGTGACAATGCATGACGTTTTAGTTATTTGTAGAGCAACTGTATACAACTATATATACTAGCAGACTCGACCGCCATTACGGAGCCCACTTTTAATAGTAATCGCCCTCTCTTGACGAGATGAGGCAACATTATGCTCTTCTGACATAAATATTAAAATTTCTTCGAAATATTGGTAATAATAGCCTTCCATCGCACATGCATATACTAATCTGACACTGCTCTTTCCATTTCTTCCAATTTTAGCCATTTTCTCAGAGTTTAATCCTCGCTCTTATAGCATGCACTATTATTACAAGTGGTCTCCGTAATGGCGGTCGAGTCTGCTCAGTATAATATAGTGCTATAGTTATTTGTATAGACGATTGACACTGGAAGGAAAGGTTGTCACGTGAACTTCGCATGCGCCGCCATTACAACTTGTGGAAAAACGAATTGCTCCTACAGTAATCCCATATTATACGATGCCTTAATTGATCATAGTTAAGTTAAATTTATTTGCGAACTGTGGTTAATATACAAAAATACTGCCACAATGTTGTTAAAACCCCAAGATGTATTAATAGTAATTATTGTAGGCCTTAGCTAATAAATTATTTATTTATTTTTATTTTATTTTATTTATTATACGAGGGGAGATCAAAAAGTAAGTTGCACTAACTCGCCGCAGGAGCGCGCTGTGTGTCGCAATCTTGGGCAAAGCGGAGAAAGGGACATTAACTGCGCAGACGTCGGATAGGACGGTTGCTGTAGTTTCCCCGTGTTTTCTGTGACTGCTATGACGGCTAAAAGCAATGGCGCATCAACTGGATGTCCACTCCAAACTTGAAGTGCGAGCAGCAATCCGATTTCTATGGGCCAAAGGGGTGAATTGCACGGACATCCATCGTGAAATCACTGCTGTATATGAAAATTGAGCGCCGATGTGATTTTGTTGCACGATAACGCAACACCTCACAATGGCCGCCAAACGTGCGAACTGCTGCAGCGATTCAAGTGGGAGGTTTGGCAACATCCTCCAGTCAGTCCCGACTTAGCGTCATGCGACTTTCATCTTTTCGGTAAGCTCAAAACGGAACTCGGTGGACAACGATTTCGAAACGATGAGGAGGTGAAAGCGGCTGTCACCGTATGGTTACAAAACGCTGGAGGAGATTTCTATGCATCCGGAATCGAAAAGTTGGTTGATTGTTCGGATAAATGTTTAGGGTCTCTTGGGGACTATGTGGAAAAGTGAACCTACATTGTATGCTGCTATAGCCGTGTTGCTTTTGTATAGGTGGTGTAATAAATGGCCATACCGTGGAAGTGCAACTTACTTTTTGATCTCCCCTCGTATTTGTATAAGAAAAATTTGACAAGCAGCGACATGGCTGATTTAAGTCAAAGGCATAAATAAAATATAAAAAATACTAAAAAAGGTAAAGCATAATATAAAATACAAAAAAAAAACTGATTAAAACATAAACAAAATAAATTAACATGCCATTTATAACTTAAAGGTAAACTCCACACTCAAAACAACTTTGTTTAAAATGAAAGATGACCTTTGTAAATGTTCGAAATTTCGGAAAATTATATAGCGAATATTTGTAAATATCGATATTTCATTCATCCGGAAAAACACTACTCTGTATGAAGTTTCATTCACTTATAGGCATATGGTTGCATACGCTGCGTGACCACCCTTTCCCAGCTTTCACAAAAAACACCAGATGGCAGGTCAGTGGATGGCGCTTCTCAATACAATAAAAAGTGATATAAGCCTCTAGGGCCCCACCGGAGATTCCGAGGCCCCAAATACAATTGAAGCTATAACATTTGAACAGAACGACCTAGGAACCTCAAATTTTGTATATCAATAGTGTGGTACTAAAAAAATATAGCAAATATACAAGAAATGTGATGTAGGCCTATGGGGCCCGCCAGAAGACCCCGAGGCCTCAAATACAAATCAAGTTATAACTTTTGAACGGACAGGTCTAGAAACCTGAAATTTTGTATATTTTTAATTTGGTACAAAAAATAAAACCAATATAGAAGGAAGCTGATATAAGCCTCTAGAACCCCCGCCAGGGGCCTCGAGGCACCAAATACAATTGAAGATATAATGTTTGAACGGAAATTTTGAACCTGAAATTTTGTATATTCATAGTGTGGTACTAAAAAAATATTGCAAATATACAAAAAAAGTAATATAGGCCCCAGCAGAGTCCCACAGGCCCCAAACACAAGCAAAGCTATAACTTTTAAACGAAAAGGTCTAGAAATCTGAAATTTTGTTTACTTATAGAAAATTAAAAATTTAGCTAATATACACTAAATACTGGTATAAGGCTATTGGGTCTCGACAATGGCCCTGATCCCCCAGTCACAAATCAAGCTATAACTTTTGAACCGGAAGTCCAGAAATCTGAATTCTTGCATATTTACGGTGTGCTACTCATCGGCGGATTTAGGGAGGGGGGATATAGGGACTTAGCCCCCTCTGGCGAGTATTAATTACTGTACTAATTGAGTATGAGCCACCGACTAGTGGATCGGGCTTAGCCCCCTCATTCATTTTACTTTAAATCCGCCAATGGTGCTACTTAAAATTTTAGCTCTTATACACAAAAGCTTATATAGTCCTCTGGGGCCCTGGCAGGGTCCTAAACACAAACAGAGCTATAATGTTTGAACGAAAAGGCTTAGAAATCTGAAAACTTGTATGCTTATAGTAGTTTACTAAAAAATTTAGCTAATATACACGAAAAACTTGTATAAGGCTCTTAGGTCTCCACAGGGGCTCTGAAGCCCAGATCACAAATAAGCTCTAACATTTGAATAATAAAAAGGCCTTAGAACTTGAAGTTTTATATTCTTACAGTGCGTCACTTTAAAATTATAGACAATATACAAGGAGGCTGGTATAAGCCTCGGGGCCCCTGGCAGCTTCAAATACAATTGAAGCTATAAAATTTGACCGGAAAGGCCTACGGTCCTGAAAAATTTAGCTAATCTATATTAAAACTTATATAAGTCTCTTGGCAGGGGCCTTGCGGCCTCAATCTCAAACCAAGCTATA
Source organism: Rhysida immarginata (assembly GCA_023313115.1). Lineage (NCBI taxonomy): Eukaryota > Metazoa > Arthropoda > Chilopoda > Scolopendromorpha > Scolopendridae > Rhysida > Rhysida immarginata. The sequence continues at coordinate 25,806,573 of JAHWFO010057280.1, read as the reverse complement.
AATTTAAAACCAGAATTCCAGAAACCTGAAATGTTTTATATTTATAATGTGTTGCTTAAAATTTTAGCTACTCTACACTAAAATTGATATAGTCCTCTGAGGCCTCGGCAGGGGCCGCCAGGCTCCAAATACCAATCAAGCTATAACTTTTGTACGAAAAGGGGCCTTAAGAACCTGAAATTTTGTATTTGTGCCCCGCAACTGCTCGTAACATTTTGATGCTAAAACCCTTTTTTTCGTTGGATAACGATGCCTTAACTAATTTTTAAAGATTTTCAAGAAATTGTTAAGTACTAAGAACTCTCAATTCTAAGAAAAGCCTGAATAACAGGAATTCTATGCATTGTTACAAATTGTACCTTATCTACAACTTGTATATTGCAAAAACTATGCCTTGCATTGTTGGTCATGAGATATATATTGTTGATCCCTGCATAATGTTGGTGCATTGCGTGTTGATACCATTGTTGATACCTATTGTTGCACAAACCTTTTACTTGCATTGTTGGTCATGAGATATATATTGTTGGTCCGTGCAGAGTTTGTGAATTGCGTGTTGATACCACTGTTGATAACTACAGGGTGCGTAATGTATTTGAGGACAGATTCATGTCAAGAAAGAAAACAAAAGATATAAGTCGAGATAATAACTTTATTATCGAAACATATCATGAGCATACACAAGAAACAATAAGACGATTTTCTTCTCTTATTTTTTTCATATTTCTTACCTCTCCATGGAAAAGTTTTCATTTGTTTGGAAACACAGCCAGAACTCATTTTTGGGCTATTTGATTTTAGCGCTTTTCCTCCCTTCATATCTATATGTCGCAGACACATAGCGTAATAGGACACTTCGTGAAATGTCCAGACACTTCGCGAAGTGTCCAGTTGCATTGGACTATACTGTAATTAGATAGAAGGTATTGGAGTATACAGTATCTACTTCATGAAGTGTCTACAGAAGGTCAGACCGATACAGTAACGATGTCAAATCCCGTGCAGGAAAATTTTAGCTATCGCAATGACAAAAAACTGTTTTAATATTTGCCATATTTAACTGAAATTTAAAATTTTTTATACGAATTTATTTTATATGTTATTTTCAAAAAAATGGTTTAGTTATTAGTCATAAATTTCAACAATTTTTTTGCAATGATTATTTTAGTTTTTATAAAATTTAAAAAATGTAATTGTGTAAATAAATATTAATGCAAAGTAAAACTTTTTCAATGGTTATGGTATAAATTTCTTGTAATATATTCGGTTTTACCTTGTGATATATTTCCACTGTCAAAAACAAAATTCTATGTGAAAAATTTAATAAACGGAAACTGAAATGATTATTCAAAGAAATTGAAGCAAGAAGAAGGAAGCATAAACAATTTATGGTGAATATTATAAGATAATATTGAATATTAATTCTAAAAAAGTAATAAAATGGATAAAAGGAAATACAAATTTCATTTTTCTTTATTTAATATTTATTTTCATTCTAAACAAAATGAATTTGGGCTGATTTAGACCGATCTGCAACTATAGGACACCATACGAGCACATTAAGCAACTCGGCGGTCTTCTCGTGGCGTGCAAACAATATGCAAAATTTCATCAAGATCGGATTAAAATTGTGGATTTGTATAAGAAACATACCCACAAACCCACAAACATTCTTCTTTTTATATATATAGATAACAAAAACCACAAATATTGATTTTCAATCTGCCTGTAATTATTTAATTATTAACCTATACACGCAGTTATCATTTACTACACATCATATATAACACAGCCCACAGTGGGCTGTGATATATAAAATCAGCGACGGTGGACAACAAAGCAAAAATCTAACAATGGGTTATTACCCGATTATACAATCTCGTGGGTTCGTTTCTAGTTTAATATAAAATACGTTATGGAAGGACAATTTTTTTTTAATCATTTGAGATTTCTTTCGACATTTTGGTGCGAAATTTAAACTTTAAAAAAAAGAAAAAAAGACGGGCTTCCTTTGAAGCTTTTTCAGCATCAGAAGCAATTTCAAGTGCAGCAGCAGCCTCTTTTTTCTTCGTCGAGTAATCGCTCGAGCTATGAAGAAAGGTCTTGTGCACGCAGCTGAAGTATAGTGGCTAGAAGGGGAAGTGCCAGAACTTTTTTCGCGTGTATAGTCATAGCCTACAGTCATCTCTTATCATTGTAGGCTATGGTACAGTGTACAAGTCTTGTAAGTCTTTCTAGCTTTCTTGTGAATGCGGCTTGAAAATATGAAACTGGATACTAAGATAAAATAAAATAGGAGGCAAGAATAATGCTCTTCCACAATAAAATTAAGAAAGTTTTACTTGTTCTTATTGTTATTAATTAAAAAAATCAGGATAATTGTCTAATATTCTTTGCTTTTAGAGAATTATCCCTTTTGCTTTGATAAAGGATAGTCTCTATCCGAAACGTCAGCTTTTTATTATGATTTTATTTATTATTTATAATTTTTTATTTTTTATTTAATAACTTTTATTGTATTCCAGGGTTTTTGTGTCTCGTCTATTATTCTTATTGTGGATTTTTTCCCCTTGTCTTCTATTTTATTTACATAAAAATATAATAAAATTTAATACATTTTTTGTTTAATGGCCTGAACCCAGTACTTTTTCATTGGACCATAAACACAAAAGCAGTCAATAAATAAAGGTACCGTCAGTGTTCTAGTAGATTTCGTCACTGCAATTAAAAATAAATATAAAAACGCAATAACAAATCTTAACATACCCTAATGGCAGCTTCAGAACACGGTATATTTGGACAACGTGTCCGTGATAATTATGCGTAAAATTACATGATCTTTGGAAATAATAAAAAATCACGTGGTATTAGATCAGGTGGAATCACGGAAAAAAAAAAAAAAAAAAAAAAAAAAAAAAACACCGTGTTTTCGTTTTGCCTATTCGATGCAAACTCGAGAAATTCTCTCAATTTTCAGGTGAATTCATCAGGTGGATTCTCCAACAAGAATTTTTTTTTAAGTAACACAGTGTTCTTTGATAGAAAAGCGAATTCATCCAGCATTCCATAAAAAATATACGAACTCTTCCATTACTCTAGTAAGCAAGTCATTTCTACATTTTGTACATTTCACCATATATTTATTCTGGGATGATAAAAGCAGCACCGAACATACGTATTCCTGATATAAAATGAATAGCATTCAAAAAATCAAGCGGACCAACAGAACAATGAGCATCATCAAATGGCTGAAACTATAAAGGGCCTGCTATAATATTTGCAAGTTTGTCCCCTTTATTAAGAGCTTTAGCAAAAAACTACTTACGAGAACGCACGCATGGTCTGCACGTTTATTCGGCCGTCCGCCGTTTGCAGGATAACTTGAAAATTGATAACTTTTTCCAATTGTTGTCGACAAAATCATCATCAAGATATCAACTTTTCAGGCTTTTTCGTGAACCCCTTCAAGTCAATTGCACATGCTAAAACAGTGACCGTAAAGAATACCAAGACAATGACATGTCATAAAATGTTACTGACGAGTAAACAATGAATGTTACAGTTTATTTTTTAAACACTGTTGACATGGGCACGCGCATGTGACGTTCGCTTTGTCGCAGCTAAAGCCCCTTCTTGGAATGCTTGCAAAACTTGTTCTAAACACGTTTTAATATTTTTTATTTTAACTATTTCCAGCTTGGTTCGCAGTTGTATTCACTCCCTAGAAAGAAGCTTTCATCAGTGAACATCGCCTGCTTTTCAATTTTAATAAAACAGTTCGAGCACAAAAATGGCAGTACCAATAAAATAAGCATTCGCGTCAAAATTCGACATCGATGGTTAAATTGTACCTCACGACTGTGTAAAGCAAAAAGTTAAACATACGAACTTTTTTCCTTATTTTTTGAATGAAGAAAAACTGGTAAAAAATGACTTAGGTCTACTTATAAAGATGGCAAATTTTATTTCATTGCTCAAAGTTCTTGCTAAATGTGTTAATTTGATTACTACTCGTTTTTTGAGTAAATAGAAAAAATGTGTTCAAGCCAACAAACAACTTGTGGATTTCAACCTTTTTAGAGTCAAACTTACACAAAGGGAAAAATTAGACTTTATGCATGTGTTTAATGCCATGAATTAGACCTTAATACAAGGGTTTTTTATTCCTCAAACCTTCCTTTACACCCATAAGCTCAACTGAACTGGGTCTTCCCACTCGAATAACACAATACCTTCACCTTTAAACTTTTATTTAAATCTATGGTGCATCCATTGAATAGCACTTTGTACTCAAACCAAAGTTGCAAAATTTTGTCTCTGTTCGCGCGGAATGTATTTTTGAAACATTTGCACTCGAGGTAAAATTTGTGTATAAAGAAGAAAAATACGGAAAGTTTTCCTTTATGTCATTTTTAATTTACAGTGCTATTTAGAGTGATATTTATATTATTTTTATCAATATCAGTTATAATCCGAAATGAGGATATATGGTTGGGGAGTAAAGTGCTTCATGAAACGAAGCGTTCTCTGTACTGTCCTTGAAGCTGGAGGGGTTGCAGTACATAACGGGAAAGAAATCGCACCGAATCCCGACTGGTTTTGCCTTTTATTCCTGGCTTTACCAAGGATATATCCAGGAATAAAAGGCGAAACCAGTTGGAATTCTGTGCGATCTTTCCCGCTATATACTGCAGGGTCTCCATCAACTTTATCGTCTAGTGTTTTAGAAATTTTAAAAAATCATCAAAGATAAACTGTAGAACCTTATTCTAGGAGAGTAATAGCATCTTCATTAAATAAAGACCAAAAATGGAAAGAATTTTGTTCTGATTTATTCAAGTCATTCTCAGTAAACAGACCATTTAAAGCAGACCTGGGCAAGAAAATAAACACAAGCATCTAAAACCCACGATTATTCCCACCAACCAGGACGTGAAAATTATGTCTACCAATACAAACAGTATTTGGTGATATAAATTCATGGACGAAAAACAAACGGGGATGGTCTAATACGGGGAAATGCACATAGGGAGAGAAACTTAAAACTAGAGACAAACGAGGGGGGGGGGGGGGGACGGGAAGGGTCTATAACATGTCAACAGGAAAATAAAAACGGAAAATTTTTGAACAAATTTTCATTATTACATTGAAAATTAAAACAAAATATCTCTTTTGTATGAAAATGATATAAACTCAGGATTTTAAAAATATCGTTAAAATTAATATTTCCGAAAAAAAAAAATCCACTTTCTGAAGAATTGTTTCTTCCTCAATTCCAATATCTTCATTGTAATTAAATAATGTTGATAAAATTTCCGCATAATTAAAGAAAGGAAAAATTAGCTTTATCCTCGAAAATTAATTTACCCGCAAAATATATTTTGCTTTCCATAATACATTTTTTGGAAAAATTATAAAATAGCAGAGGAATCTGATTCCGGGAAAATATCGGTACCCTCTGAATTTCCTATTGTCAATTTCTAATTTCTAAGAAAAAAAAATATTAACTTTTTACCTAATAATCGACATGAACAAAATTTAAAATCTACTGCAGAGTATATAATTCAGGATAGTAAATATTTATTCGAAAATTTTTTTATAAAAATGCGGTCAAAAAAATTATTATAGAACTTATTAAACCTTCGATTTCACCATTCCATAAAATTTACTAATGAAAAATAGGTTGATTTATGTATAGATGGCAGCGCTTACGCTTTATGAATCTGAGGCTATGACGCTATGGTCGAAATGAGGAGAAAATCTCGGCAATGTTAAGAATACTGTATAAGAACATGCATGTAAATTGTTCAGTTCCACAATGTTCAAACAACAATGTTAAAAACAAAAATCTCAAGTTTCATGGACTACCTACAGATCGAAAAATTCAGTGAGGTTAAATGAGATGGTTATCGTAGCCTAGCCCAATATTTAGCATCGTCACTTTCGTAAATCGTAATTCATTATAAAATTTGCTCACTGTTAGTCAATACTTGTTTATTTTCGTCAGTTTTCGCTCCTATTAACTGAAGCTTTTCTTTCAAGTCTTTAATTTTCATCTTCAACTAAACTTTTGTAAATAAACTAGAACAAAATTCATAAACCGTAGCGGATGCCGTCTGGCGGATAGATTTGGCATTTAAATCAACCTATTGGCAAATAAAAACGCAATGATTAGAATAAACTATTGTTTTAAAATTATTATTGCTTAAAGCCGTAATGCTTTTAATACGAGAGCTTAATAACAACAACAACATAAGAGGTTTGTTGTTTTTTTTTTATCATACATATAGTATGACATTTTTAATGCACACTATAAAAGTGATCTCGTGTTTCTTTTTTTCCAATTTGTACTTCTTTTGGAAATTATTCTTGAAGAAACTTTGGTTGGGTTAGGAAATTTTTTTTTTATTATTAATCGTCTGGCTATAGTGGCTATGCACTGTAGTCTGGCTCAATGCTTTGCTCAACGTTTTTCATCCATGAATTTACGTCACCAAATGCATATTTGTATTTGTAGACAATGACGTCAGATTGGTGGGAATAACCGTAAGTTTTAAATGCTTGTCATGGTTATTAGATGAAGACCATGTTCTTGTGTCCTCACGAGCAGAGACATACTGCAACGGAAATTTTACAAATTTCGCCGATGGTGACAAGTCAATCACAAACGCAATGACCTCTGTAGTAGCGACATCTAATGATTCTAATGAACAGATTACACTGGTCAAAAATAAATAAATAAATAAATAAAAGTTGTAAAGGGTATTTCAACAATTTCAGGGTAATATGACATTTGCTCTAGTTTTTGAGCTAGTCAAACCTCGAAAATCCGGCATTCAAAAAACGCGCTCTTCAGGGTTAAAATTATTCTCCCCAAGGATATGATATCGTAAACAGGGTGTTTCTAAAGGTAGTTACCAAACGTTACACAATTAGAGGACATCAAAAACAGTTTATACCAGAGCAGGGGGGGGGGGATAAATGTCCCATTGTCCAGCTATGGGGGAGAGAAGATGATCACACTGGTAAATTATGATAATGAAATGCACATTATGCTTACTGCACGAGCTCCTGGAGAATGTACGCCTACCGCTGGATATTCTGAGATAAATGCGATTCCAACATGAGGGGGCGCCCACACACTTCACTTCTTAATGATACATTCGATAATTGTTGGATGGGTAGAGGTGGACCAGTCGCATGGCCTCTCAGGTCACCGGATCTTACTCCCCTGACTTCTTGTCGGGTCACATGAAGGCACTCATCTACCGCACACCTACTGCTACGATTGAAGAGTTGGTTGCCGGCATTGCAGTCGCCAGCGAAAAAGTCCGTGAAATGCCAGGACAAGAGTGTCAATGTTGCGACGATGCAATGCATGTATCAACAAGGCTTGGACACTTTGATCAGCTTTTGTAAGCGTTGTTTTCACCTGCCAATAAAATAAATGAAGTAACTTTTTTCATTTGCACGTTCCGACCCCCCATGCTTTGGTAAAAACTGTTTTGGTGTCCCCTGTGTGTTACGTTTGGTAACTACCTTTAGAAATACCCTGTACATACATTTTTTTTTTGTTCATTTAGTACATACATTGTATTATTAAATCATTGTTCTGAAATCATTTTTATTGATTTCGTAGGAAACATGAGTTATTCTCCTCGAAAGTGCTTGTATAATCCTGATGTATTCCGTTCCGTTTGTGGAGAATACGCTCCACAGAAGTTGAGAACTTAAGGTCACAGCCTTTGTCAACAAAATATATTTAGCGTATCTTGATGTGAAACTTGGAGACCAAGACAAGCTTTTGGACTCCATATAAGGTGTGCAATTTTTCCAGTGTCTAAAACTACAGCCAATACAGGAAAACTGGTGTCATTTTTGAAATCAGCAACCCAAAATTAAATAAGAAAAGCCATAAACTGTTGACAATGAAACTTGTATTGACTAGTGTTATAGACGCTAAAAGTTGAATTTATTTATTGGTTTTAATTCTAAAGGGCGATAATTGCACGGTTGACAACGTATATCATATGGTGGGCATTATTGGGTTAATTTGATTCTGAAATAACTTTGCGACGTAAATACAATATCTACTATTCCCTTCTATTCACATTCGGACTAAGCAATTATGGAACAAGAAATTAAAATTAATTACAGGCTTAAATACATTACATTAGACAGGGGCGGCGCCCCAATCCAGACCCATGCAAACCTTTTTTTAATTAAAAAAAAAAAAAAAAAAAAGTGACCTTTCAACCTTGGTTAGCGTCTCCTGCATCGCTTACCGCTTTGCGCCGCCCTGATATTAGATTCCTATGAGCGCTCGTTTCAAAAGAATGAAAAAGATATTTCAGGCCACCAGGGCTGATTTAAAGAATAATGCAGAGGCCAGTTAATGACTTCCACAAACGAGTACTCTACATACAGTAAGATATATTAAAAAAAAAAAAAAAAAAAGAATGAAGACACTCCACTAAATTTGTTCATATTAATAAAAAATAAATAAATAAAAATAAAATAAATAAATAAAATAAAAAAAAAATCCAAGTTTCCTCATTTGCATCTTTTTTAGGCTTTTACATATGCGCCTTTATAATGTCAAAATGACAGTTCTTTTAAGTTTAAGTATAACCATAGCCTACAAGGATTAAGAGAGTTCTCTTAATCCATGTAGGCTTTGGTTTAACATTCCTAATTGAGTGCTGTCCAAAGCTTTTGAACTCAGGAAAATTTGAAGTATTTTTGTATACTAAATAAAAGTCGTACTAATATTCAAATGTACTCATTTATGGCTTTCTTATATTTCACCATAACGTGATCCTGAACAAAAAGTTTAAAGATCAGAAAATTTCTGTAATGAAACGTTTAAGGAAAAGGAAGGCAGCACACACTGTCCCATTTGTTTTTATTCAACACTTAGGCTACTGGTAAATGAGTTACAGCAAATAACTAGATCTGTAAAAACATGATTGCACAAAAAAAAAAGAAAAAAAAATCTTAAACATAAAGGAATTTTCTTTGAATATGAAAGAACTACATAGTGGTTAATTCATATTAATAAAGATCAAAAAAGTTTGTCAAAAACTCTTGCTTTTTCAATTCATAATGAAAACTTAAAAACATCATAAAGCTTAAAAAAAAAATAACAAGAACAAAGGTTTAAAGAATGTGTCCTTCAAAATTTAACAAAAACGTAACGAAACCTTGTTCAAAAAATTACCAAAAAGTCTAATCGATAAACCAGCCTCCTGTGTTTATAGGTGTTTCAAAAAAACAAAATAAAAGATAACCTATAATTTTATTAAAAAAAATAAAATAAATAAAACTGTGGAAGAAGGGACTGGATATGCAAGTGTTTCGTTTCAGTACAAACGGAAAGAATAGGGATGGGGAAAATTCTAGTAAACCCCTCCAAAAACCTAAACCTTGCATTTAAAATCATGGTTTTTAAATTTTGTTTCTCTGAAATTTAATGAAAAAAAAAATTATGTATAAATATAGTTCTTAAATTTTAATATAATGATAAATATTATCATTATCAGTAAGATGTTTTTTTTTCATATAATTTCAGAGTATTAAAAGTTTTCGGATTAATAAAGTTTTCAAAGCACGTTTTCAAGTTTGTTTTTTTTAAAAGAAAATCCTTTTACAATAGTTAAAATATATATATTATATATATAATATAGATATATAACAAATGTTAAAAAACAATGTATGAATAAACCAATAGAATATGTATAATGTCTTTTTTTTTTCTCTCTTTATAAATCAATTCAAGTTATCAATTTAAATAGTGCATTCTTTTAGAATAGAGTATTAATTGAAAGTGAAAGAAAATTTGGCATTATCCTAGTAATTCGTTAATATGACTTCTCAAGGCTTTGATGATTCTCTAAACCGTTATCAATTTTCTTTTTTCTTTTTAAATTTTGAACAATATAGGTGTTATTATGTGGAATTCTCTGGGAAGAAAATAAAGATGAAATTATCTTGATTTTATTTCTGGTTAACAAAATTAATACAATTTCATTCAGTTCTGGTTTCCCCTTTCGGTTATTAAAAAAAATCATGATTCAGTTTTTATTTTTTCCCTTTATTTTTATAAATTCATCTATTTTTACCTTTTACCGCAAGTTCATACAATATCTGCTGTATTAAAAAAATATTAAATAAATAACAACAATGGCTACTTTTAACTTTTTATCACTATTGGTGTATTTGGTGCCCACATCTGAAGGTGATGTTTTACTAAAGCAGGGAGGACAGGATGTTAAGAACCATTAGAAGAGCAGGAAAAAAGAAGGAATGAATGAGCGCAAATCAGTGAGATTCACCAAAAAGTGGGATATCTAATAAAATAAACCATCCCCCATATCCAACACAGTTAATTAGAAAAAAAAGAAAAAAAATATATCTTGGCCATGTATAACCAATGTTCAAAATCGCAAACAAAAACTCTTTTTGGCTAATCCACTTCGAAATTAAAATTAACAATAATTCCACAGTGAAGTAATAATGAGGGGGATGGATAACAACTTAATTACATAATGTAAAAAGGAAACTCAAATGCTTAAAGCAATAAATTAAACAAAATGAAATTATGCATTTAAGACAAAGAGAAAGAGAGTGAAAGAGAGAAATGTTCTCTTTAGAAATGTCTTAATTTATCTCACTCCCGTACAAATTTTCAAAGAAACACGTTTTTTCTATTATCTCAATAAATTATATAATTCCTAGATAACTAAACATATCTTACATGTAACAGATAAATGCAAATCCAAATAATAATGAAATCCAATTTCTTTTCATAAATGAAAAAGGAAGGAAGCAAAGAAAATGCACTCCCTACAAAATTTAATAGACTGTTTATATAAAATAATAAAGACAGGGAAATAGAGAGAGAAAGATGGATGAAAGTTAAAATAATTAAAAAAAAAAAAAAAAAAACGGGAACAAGAAAGAAAATAATAATAAATAAATAAATAAAACAAAGGAAAAAAATAAAAAAAACCAGGTGCATATTGACAACAGTGAGTTATGTCCAAGATGCTATCTGCAGCCAGTGAAATTTTTTTTTATTTTTTATACACAAAATGAAATACGGAAATGAGAGCAAATAAATTACAATTGTTGGCAGTATTGTGATTGATGCAGATTCAGTTCATTCAATTATCTCTTGTGTGCAGATTAAGAACCTTAAACATGATCTTCATACCAAGTAGTTTTCAGGGCAGATTTATGGGGAAAAAAAAATACAGTAAAACTCATACCCTTGCTTCAAGTCGTCGTTTTTTGGTTTTTTTTTTTTGTTTTTTGTTGGTTTTTTTTAGGGTTTTTTTTTTTAAGTTTTTTTTACTTATTTAGTTGTTTTTTTTTAACTTTTTTGTTTTTTCCCTTTTTTTTGGCATTTAATACTTTTTTTTTTAATCTTGTGATACATTTCCACTTTTTTAAATACATCTATTTTTTTTCTTAATCATTTACTGTTACCACTTAATTACTTCTAAATATTGAAAAGCAACCATAAAAAAATAATAAAAGGCAAAAGCTTTAATTGTCGCCTTCATCTGATCCTTCATCCTCTTCCTCTGCTTCTTCCAGCCAAGTCAACCATTGGTTCACCTAAAACAATTAAAACAAAAACATTAGTTACGAGTAAAATAATGGGATTTTTCCCCTGATCTTATACAGAATTAATGGGTAGTATATGCAAAGGACTGATTAAACACATATAATGATAATTATGAAGTAAAAGTATGAATAGGGTGAAAAGATGATGGAAGCATGAGAGTTCTACACTGTTATCAAAAGCATTCACACACCACAATGTTTTGGGGAAAATGATACTATGGTAATTAATAACTACAAGGGACTATCAAAAAGTTCCCGGAATTGTAGTCTGGCCCGGTGATTGGATACAGTATGCCCAACGCAGCCTTAATCCCCTTCAAAGTACTTTCCTTGGGCACACACACACTTATTCCAACGAGACTGCCACTCCTGGAAAGCCCATGCAAACTCTTCCTATGGAATGAACTCGAGACCGGCTGTCACACTTGCTTCGATCTCTTCTTTTGACACAACGTGGTCCATGAACTGTGGATCTGCAGATGCTCGTTCAAAAACATCACCAGCAACCGACATCTGACATTCCACCTGATCTGCATTCAACCAAGATCCGTCACATCCCCAATTCCTCAACCAAGATCGCCTGAGCGGACCCCAAAAAAATGTTCATTTCTGAAGCCACTTCATTGATGTTATTCTCCGATCAGTACGCACCAACTCCAACACTTTTGCAACGTTTTCAGGTTGCCTGGAGGTTGTTGGTCTTCCCGGTCGCGGCGTTTTCCAAACTTATGGCGCTCACCAGCCAGACTACAATTCTGGGAACTTTTTGATAGTCCCTTGTATTTGAAACACCTTGTGTAATGACAGAAATTAATTGAAACATACTTTCGACCTGCAATAAGATGACTGTTGCATTCGTTTCCATATCCATCGTTACAGTTCATCCTAGGACAATAACCACACACCTGTCAGGCTGTAATCCATCTGTATCTTGTCTGCTGACGTGTTCAGCCCATTGCCATTTGGCTTGTATCTGCTTTATGATGCCAGAAACTTTTGTTTGTCCCCGAATGCTGTGATACTTAGCATATATCGGTCCATGCTTCTCAGGATGGCTTTTACACATTTTATGGCCTTGCTGTTTCTGCTCCATAAGTGAGGACTAGTGGCACACCGTGATTGAAGACTTTCCTTTTTAGGACATGTTACTTTTTACGCGTTAAACTATTTTCCCGGAACTCCTCTTTCCTATTTTCATTGGGCTAGTGATTTGTTCATAATACAATCAACTCATTACGAAGTCTGGACTTTAAGAGCCCAGTTGAGAAATTAAAAAATGGCTCTTTTTAGCAGAGTTTCCAAAAACCTATGGAACTGTGTTCATTCACCCTCAATTTTGTTCAAAATATAATTTTACTACATAAGATAAACATTTGAAATAAAATGACAATTTTGGAAAAACTTTGCAATTCAACTCTGTTATAGATTGTTTAAAGCTTTTTCAAATTTGTATCCTGTGCCGTACTCTGCTGGAATCACTTTATAATGTGACAAGCTCCCTAGATGTTCAGAAGAATATAATTGGATGGTTTAATCATCTGTACCAATTTGGTAGCCAAATTGCTTAATTTTTGGCAAAACTTGTTTATTTTCATCTCTAACTTTGAAATGTTACATTTCGCTGCTGTCACTTCACTCTATGTTTATTAAAAATGTACAGTTCTGCATGCGCTGATCTCGCATGCATCCCCAATTATTATGCATGAAAAGAACTAAGTGACTATTCATGCATCTGCTGTTGTTGCCAATTATCAAATCAGTGCTCAATGTTGTCATAAAAAAACTTCATGTCTTTAAATGATAAATAAAGTACAAAATAAACAGGTCTGTTTAAACCAACACAGAGCGTTTCGACTTAATTGTCACTGTACAGGATGACTAACAAGATTAAAATTGGTATACAGCTATTTATATTTTGCCTGTAGTGGCATGAAGTATCTGGCCACAAGGTCCAACCAATCCCAAAAAAGACAGGAAAGAAGCATATGCCAACCAATGACCTACACCAATGAACTGTCAAGTTAATAAAGATTGAATTTTCAAGATTTTATTACTACAGTCGAACCTTGTATTATCAGATAATGAAAGGTAACCCTAATGATACAGTATTTTGAATCAACTCAGATTGTTAAAAATTATCGTCGTCCATTTATTTCAGATTAATACTTAAGTTATTAAAATTTTTTACATGAACGAGAATACAATTGTTTCTCTTTTCAGTGTTGATTTATCTGGAGAATAAAGTGTTGGTAAGTTCTGACTCATTTCCTCTTTTATGATGTACCCATGTCGATCGATAATGTAATGAAACAATGAAATGTCATGTGATGAAACCTGGAACAATGAAATCAAAATGAGGTTAATAGGGCTGTGAATAGTGCAAATTCCGATTCATGTATGGAAATGCCAATATTATATACACTAAAACCCAGTCAGAATTCCCAGACATCAAATCCATGCCTCCTTGTTCGTTTACACTGAAAGAACCAATCAGAATTTGCGGAATGGAATAACACGTGTTCCACTGTTCATTTAATTTAACCGTTATGCTGTGTAAAGCGGATATATCCACACAAAATTACATTATCTTTACCTGCGGAAATCCGATTCATTTTAAAAAACTTATGCTGCTAAAAGTGGATAATTCTATCTTCTCAGGAATGAAAATGAAATTTTAATTACACAGTGAAAGAAACAAACGGAATTTGCAGGTATGGAAGAACAATTGTCTCATTGTTCATTTAATCTAAGAACCATTCAGAATTCGCAGGTATGTCTCTTGTTCATTAAGACCAAGAACGAATCATAATGATCTTGTGGAATAACATACACTTCCTTGTCATTTTTATTTTTTTTATTTTTTTTATTATTTTTTACTATAATGATCTCATTTATTGTATGAAATTCTTCATTTTATACAAAGTACCCGGAATTAGAATTTAAAAAAATATTTGTATTAAACGACTGCTTTTATTTAGAAATTGAAGTCACCAGATCGGGACCAGAACAACGAAACATTAGGCGATAAGTCATATTAACCGCATTCGTAATAATGAGGTTCGACTGTATATAAAATAAATTTTGTCTAAATTTGTCTTAAATATTAGAAAATAATTTTAGCTAAATATTGCATAGGCCAATGATGAAAAACCTTTTGAATGAATTTGCCATAATCTTGTGGTTTTTAGCATGCTGAATCAGAATCTGCTTTTAGATTTTTTTCTATCACATCATGTTTCCAAGTTATGCACATAGAGACTGCAATGTTAAAGTAATGGGTGTGAAGAGAAGCGACTGCAATGTTAAAGTATCCATATTTTTGGGCTGCAAAGGAAATTTATTAGGCCCCAAAGTCTGAATAATACGAAATGTTTTATTGAAAAACAAGAAATCTTTGGGTGATAGAAAAAAGCTCAGGTTAGATATGGCTTCAGCACAAAGAATCAGCTCTTAATGTTAAAATGTTTTGAAAAGTTACGGTACTTTTTATTGGCCTGTGTTATCTGTAACATTAAATAGGCTAAATCATTAATACTGTGATAAGCCGAAGGATGACAATTATGGGGTCCACGTGCATATTTTTTTTTGGAAGTTTTTATAATCTTTGTTGCTGTACACAGTAAGTACTTTTCTGACTTTTTGTAATGTTGTAGACACTACCTTCTACAATCTAACATTTTTCTGTGCAAAAGTTTTTAAAACTGCTTTAGTAGTTTTCTGCTGTTCCTTAAACCTTCAACATGTAATCTTCACAAATTTTGTGAACAAGGTTTTTTAATGATGAAAAAAATCTTCGAACAGCTGAGGTAGGCATACCATTAAAAACCCTCACTGACCATCTAATGATTTATTCTTTAAGGTTTTTTAAGTTTTTAGATTTTTCCTCCGAAATAAATTTGTTATAAGATTTTTGTTTGTTATCTGAGCGGTTGTCTTCCTTTCCAATACCCCCCCCCCCCCCTCTGATGCAATCGATGGATTTGTAAGGCTTGGCTGATAAATAAAAACCAGCCCTTATACCGTCTAAAACAAATTTTCATCACCAATTGGAATTCAGCATTAGACAGATTTTATATTCAGTGCTGAGCAAAAGCTAGGGATAGGTGGCAACACATGTTCTGTTGGACCTGGGTGACTTCCAATGCTCACATTATACTTGTGCTGCAATAGGAATTTAATTGAATACTAGTGATTTTGTGCACCCATTTCAGCGACGAAAAAATTTCAATTCATCAGTGGTTCTACGACAAAACGAACAATGTAGTGGAGGCCATGCTTTTACATCTTCAGCCATTGGATTGGGCAATTCCTCTCCTGACGTTTAAACTAGCTGCTAGACATTGTGGTCGTCGCGATGAATGTGAAATAAACAACATCGGCTAGCAAATCTATCTTTCTCCATGCTATTGCAGGTGACAAGAGTTCTTTCCAGAAGTTGTGTGGGTTCAGTGATAGCGATGTTTACTTTTCGACATGGTCAATATAACAAAGTCAAACGGGAACAAATATTTTTCTGGATGGCAGGAAGGTAAAGATTCAAAAATTGTTTGTGGTAAATGCTTTTTCCACTCATTATTTACGTCACCTTAAATCATTAAATTTTATAATAGTATAAAAAAATAAGTAAAATAAAATACTTGAAAAAGTGCTTTTCCTTTTCCAGGATAATCATCTGAAATATCTTCCTTCCATTTAAGAAATGCTTCTTCTTCTATCACCTCCATATTGTACAACATGACAAACCAGCGTAGCAACATTCCTAAAATCAGAGGAGATCTCATATGTATTATTCTGTTTCATCATTTTATCCAAGTAATATTTAATAGTTTTTAATTGGCATTTTAAAAATAATTCTTTATTTATTAACTTATTTACACAAAGTAGATAAGAATCAAACTTTCAGCAGTACAAAAGCTCAACTAAGCATAATAACCATAATAGTAAAAGACTATTATACAGAACTATTCATAAATCCGTGAAACACTACAAAAATTAAGTAAGTAAACTAAGCAACAGATCATACTACATCTTATAGAAATGGAGAAGAATCATAAGGAGAAATCCTCCACTCATAGTTGCCGTAGTTTACCATTAGGAGGTTGTAGTTGCAAACATGGCATTCTAGATAGGATAAAAATGAAGATAATGCTTTAATGTGACTTCTTCTTGAAGGGATTCACCATGTATACTGTCTTAGTGCCTCCATTCCCGATAACTTACTGGTTCTTCACAACTGTATCATTGCTATCATGGATCAGATGGAACATGATATGCTGATAAGTGTATGGGATGAAATGGATTATCATCAAAGGCAAACACATTGAGCATCTGTATAATATTTTAAGAAAACTTGGAGAATTTTTCTCTATTCTAGTATACTAAAATTTATTATTCAATGCATAGTTTATTTCATAGCTGCCAACATTCAAAAGTAAAAAAAATTGAAAGCCACACTTGCCAGCATGTGGGACACAAAAGTCACTTATACCATAGCCTACAAGTATTAGAGAACCCTATCCATTTCACTTTGAATTGTGGTCCCAAAAAAAACCCAGCTGCATTGAAGGTGCTGGCGATGTAATCCGACTGTTGCATTTAACATTTGTTTTGTTCTTATTAAATTATGTTTATAACTTTTCAAACCAGTTGAGAATTTTTGCTTTTTAAAAGGGACTAAACCACTTTACCAGACTTTGATCAGTGTTGTTTTTTTAAGAGGATCAGTTGGAGAGTTGCACGAGAGTTTTTTGGTGTCACTTTTCATGCGATAAAATGGGCAAATGGATGGCCCTTCTCTAATCCTTGTAATTAATGCTTCAACCAACACTGCCTCTACCAATAGTGATGTTGCTTTTACACACAAAAGGAAATTCTTCCTTTTCGCGAGTCCTTAGTACAATGAAATCCTTCTGTGCAGCTCTTTTTAAAAAAGCATCATATGGTTTGGAAGTTCTGAATTTTTTTATACCTATACAATTATTTCTTATACTTTTTTTTTGATACTTTTTTCGAAACTAAATGACCAATTGTCATGAACATGAGGTTGCTATGAAACAGTCATCAACATCGTTATTTTTCTAATTGCACACACCCGAGAATGAATATAAATTTGTAATATATTTGCTTTAGGGAGAAGTATTTTGCTCTTGGCATTGTCGTCGTAAGTGGAAATTGTGGAATTTTCAACTAATTGTTTACTGAATAAAAAGTCCGGAGATTGGGAGATTGGTCTAAAAAGCAGGAGAGTTGGCAAGTATGATATTTGTAATGAATTTTTGAAATGTTTCATGAACTTATGAATAATCCTGTAATAAGTTTCTAAAGTAAAGTTTCAATTTTACCAAAGAAATGTAACTTAATTCTTATTTGAAAGTACCATAAATTTAATCAGTGCATGTATAATTTTTAACTTGTTGGCTAATACACATATGAAAAATTATCCAGCCAGACAAAAAATGTCAGAAAATTCAGGTAGACTACACATCCATTCAGATGGGCCTGAAGAGAAGCATTATAACTTACAGATTTAATACAAGTCTTAGTAAAAATATGACGAACAGGAGCTGCCGAGTTGTGCCCCATGAGCCGACGCCTACACAAGCACAACAACGGGTGAAGGTGTGTTGTCAACTGCTGGAAAAAATTGAGGTTCTGCCACATCCAGCATACAGCCCCAACCTGGCACCTTCCGACTACTATCTCTTCCAGTCCATGGTGCACCTCCTGCGTGGACGGCGCTTCACCAAGGTCAGTGAGGTTGAAGATGCCGTGCATGACTTTTTTCGCCCAGAAACCGGAGGAGTGGTTTCGTGAGGGCATCCACCAACTGGCTGATCATTGGATGAAGACCATCGAGCTGATGGACTCTAATTTGAAGATTTAGCAATGAGTGTTCCTGTCTGGTGCCCATTTAAAAGTTTGCGTGGTGATCGGCCACTACTTTTGACTCAACCTCTGTACATATCCAAAACAATTAACGAATGAAATAAAAAAATTCCGATGGTTTATTTTAACATTTTTATGAGATACTATGATAATGATTTCAAAGATTCTCTCTTCATACACTGCAGTTCAGTAAGAAAAAATTTTTCTTAAAAAACATGTAAATTTTCCAATTTTGTCAATACTTTAATTCATCCTTAATTTAGTGCAATTTTCTGGACAGTATGTCGAAAATCAACATTAGCTGATTAATTACTGCTTTTAATCAAATTACACTCGTTACCATATTGTACAGTAACAAAGCAACCTACTTTAATAACTGCCCATAACTAACATTTAGTAACAGAGTCAATGCTGTAAGACGCACTCTGAACCTTGAAATTTTAACTCTGTAATTTCCATATAGTACCGCAATATTATGGAATAACTGAGCTAGATCTATAAGGCATAAAGTTCATGACTTTTTCTTTGGACATTGTCAGATTCCTTGCACCCACTTTAATAAGCAACTGAAGTTTTTATATTTCTAATGAAAACCACAAAAACAGTAATTTCTCTTAATTTTTAGTTCTATTACTGTTCATGCTGCTTTTATTTATTTATTTATTTTTTTTAACTTATATACATAATAAAGGAGCGCTGTTATTAATACAAATGCAAATTGCATATAAATAGCATGGAATTTTTTCAAGTTTTTAATTTTGATTCCAGACAGTTTTTTGGGGGTAAAAAATGTATTCTTAAAGGAAAAACAAAAAAGCAGTTCAATTTCTTACCTTTTGGGAAATTATTATTGTAGCAGTGGACTTGCAGAGCATATAGTGCTGTTGCTTGCAAATCAACATGGTCGTGCAGAAAAGCCCTGAAAACAGGCTACAGAAAAACAAAAGGGGAAAAAAAATGTTAATGATAAACTAGCCTGCTATTTTAAAAACTTATTATTTTAATAACTAAAACTCCTCTTATTTAACATTCAACTATTCGTGCCCTATCTGATATCATAACTACTAGTGTGATATATCTTACATATCAACATATGTAGACCGTATTTATTCAGTGATATGGAATGAAGACATACAAACCTGGCAAGTTTTGCTCTAGTCATTTTCATCCATTTCAGAATGTGCACATGTATCGCATTTCACATCAGTTTTTGAATGTTCTTAACAGATAGTCGTTGCGTAGTTGACCTGTAATACCCCATTCACTCCTAAATTTTTTATCATTATCACTGTACAGGCATTCAAGATGAAACTTATTCAATCCTTAACAACAATTCTCAAGAAGAACATTTCATCATTGTCACCGTTTCTAGCTTTTCCACAGAGGCAACATCTTTTTCGAGCTTCTGCAGCAGGAAGCACTGTAGTACCCCCCTTCTTGTACAATGGCTTATTTTTTGCCAATAAGCATTGGATGTCAACCGGAAGATGTTTCAACAGTGTTCTAACTGAGCACCCGGTACACCAAAACAATTCTTCTAGCGTGCAAGTAATCATATCAACCACAGGTTTTAGATACTGAAAATCAACTATTGCATTACTATCCTTTAATGATTCAAGCGGAGGATAGATGGCAGATGCTGCCTGTACATCATGTAAACAGATATGGGACGAAAACCAAATGGTGTGTAAGTTTCTATAAATTATTTATCACCTTTATCAATTAGATATTACTATTAAGATTGCACACAATTCTTTTCAAATGGAACCTAATGCAATGGTTTATTAAATATAGCTTTTAAACAATATTAATTGGTAATCCAACTAAAGGCATGTTCAAATGAAAGGGATTCGGTCTGTAGCATGCGAGCACGTGAGCGCACAGACGGGTGATTGTTGACGTATCGTCTGCTTGTTCTGATAAGCACTGCCGTGAGAAGTTACGTTAGGCTTATGTTCGTATTTCATTTGTTTTACAATGGACCCTCCTACTAAATTTCCGTCCAAAACTGACCAACAAGCAGTGATAATGTTTCTGACAGCTGAGAACATTCCACCAGTTGACATTCATGCTTTATGGAGAAGCATGAGTCTTGAAAGCAACCGTGGTGCGTTGGGCCAAAATGTTCCATGATGGTCATGTGGAAACGGCTGATAAACTATATCCGGGCCAAGCAAACGTGGTCATCACCAATTAATTGAAGACAGACATGGATACCGTATTTGCCCGAAAATAGGCCGCACTTTTTTTCCAAATTTTATGCCTCCAAAATTGAAGTGCGGCCTATAATCGTAGCCTAAGAAATTTGCATCCAGTTATAGGCCCTATTGAGACTGGAGTACAGCTCACCTTGTATATCGTCGATATTTGCCCAAACATCGCGAAGTAAATCAAGAATTAACAAATAATTAAAAATTTGCACTACTTTTAATGAAAAATTGAAAAATAAAATGAAAAAATAAAAATAAAAGTGACTGTTATTCTACGAGACTTTCTCTACTCTTCACCTGTGTTTTTTTGTTCCACATCTGTCTCCATAAGACTTTCTCCACAATGGGAGACTTTTATTTTTATTAATTCACACTACTGTTTAATCGCAGTTTTTTTTTTTATTTTTTACTAAAATCTTGACTTGAATTTTAAAAAAAAATATCACTTGTAATATTGTATACAATAAATTATTTCGATTTTTAAAAAGCCCGATATAAACTACAATACGAAGTGGCAGCCATTTTTTCCCGTGAGTCTTTGAGATATGAAACCAGCCAATGGTAGAGCAGGTTACATTTTTCTTTGGGTTATTCGGATACGAAACAAGTGAATGGGCATAAAAGCTAATATACTATTGGTGGAATAAATTTTAGCGGGCGTTGCTTATTTGACGTAATTTTTCCCGCCCCTTTACTACACGTGCGTTTATTTGGTAAACAGAGTTGCCGGCTTTGAGTTTTATTTTTACGGGAATATCACGCAAAAAATTTTACATTATGGGAGATCATGTGGAAATAAAAGCATCGGCATTCAATAAAGGAATGAGACGAAATTACACTGCAAATGTCAAACGGACAGTTATTAATTATGCAGAAGAAACGAGCAATAGAGAGGCTGCCAGGAAATACGGAATTGACGAAAAAAATGTACGTCGATGGAGATTAATGAAGACAAAACTACAATATGCATCTTCCTTAAGAAAATCTTTCAGAGGGCCTAAACATGGTCGATATCCTGAACTTGAAAATTTGGTTTTTAATTTTGTCCAGGAACAACGAAAAAATGGAGTTCCAATCAGTCGAGAAATTATTCAGTTAAAAGCATTAGAAGTTGCTTTGCATCTCCAGATTTCAAGGAAAGAATTTCGTGCAAGCATGGCTGGTCTCGAAGATTTATGCGAAGACATAATCTTTCACTTAGACGCAGAACAACACTAGCCCAAAAATTACAGTCAGATTTTGAGGAGAAACTTATTGCTTATCAAAGATTTGTTATTGGTCTCAGAAGAACTCATAATTATTTATTAGGTCATATCGGAAATGCAGATGAAACCCTTGTTTTCTTTGATATGCCAAGCAAAACTACTGTAAATCAAAAGGGTGAAAAATCAGTTATTGTTAAAACGACAGGAAATGAAAAACTTAGAATAACAGCAATGTTAGCTGTAACAGCTGATGGCAGGAAATTGCCTCCGTATATTATTTTAAAACGAAAGACAATGCCTAAGGATCCGATTCCAAAAGGAATAATTTTAAGATGCCAAGCAAAGGGATGGAAGACGAATGAATTAACGCTGGACTGGTTGTCAGTTGTTTGGAATAGAAGGCCTGGTGCTCTTCTCAGAAAACGAGCATTACTAACATTGGATGCCTTTAAAGGCCATCTGACCCCAGAGGTTAAAGAAAAAATTAGATCACTAAACTCAGATCTTGTAGTAATTCCTGGGGGTATGACATCTCAACTGCAAGTGCTCGATATTTCAGTTAATAAGCCTTTCAAAGACCATTTGAGAAAGCAGTATTCAGATTGGCTATTGGCTGGAGATTATGCCCTCACACCAGGAGGAAAAATTAAGAAGCCATCTGTAACCCAGCTATGTCAATGGATTCTTGCAGCCTGGGATAACATAAAACCAGAATCAATTGTCAAAGGTTTTAAAAAATGTTGTTTGTCAAACATGATGGATGGGAGAGATGATGACATATTATGGGAAGACCAAGAAGAAAGGAACAATGAAGAAATTGAAAGTGATGAAAAGAGCAGTGAAAGTGAAGACACCTGCCAGAGTAGCACTAATGAAGAAAACAGTGAAAAAGAAAATGACAAATATGATTAATGCAACCATAAGTCTTAATCATAAAATACTGTACTCTTATACTGTAACATTAAGTTTTTTTTCTCTACCAATATCTTGTTACTGTTATTTAACTTTTTCTCATTTTTAATTGAAGTAAAAAAAAAAAAAATTCTGATATTAAAATATTTCATACATATAAGATGTGTATTTTATTTTTTCACCATGCGGCCTATATTCGGGGGCGGCCTATTTTCGGGCAAATACGGTAAGTCAATTCGTGAGGACAGGCGGATCAGCATACAGTCACTTACAAAGGATCACAATGTCCGCATTGGTTCCGCATATGCTGTAGTGAAAAACGTGGGATATGGCAAGGTCTGCTGTCAGTGGGTGCCCCGAATGCTCACGGAAGAGCACAAAGGGTGCGTTTCGGCTGCTGTTTGGATCATCTGGAACGTTACAGTTGTGAGGGGGAAGCGTTTTTGAAGATTATCGTGGTAGATGAGACATGGTGCCATTATTGGAAATCCTCCGGGAAGTTATCCACAATGCAGTGGCAGCATCCATCGTCACCACGGACCAAAAAATTCAAGCCGCAAAGTTCGGCAGTGTTTCTTTGATTCCGACGGTCCTCTGCTTTTGGAGTTTATGGAACCCAAAACCCGTATTAATGCTATCGCATATACCAAGACACTGCAAAACTTGCGTCAAGCTGTGAAAAACGAGCATCCTGGTAAGCTCAGTGATGGGGTGACCCTACTCCAGGACAATGCTAGGCCACATGTTGTGAGAATGATGCAGGAAGCAAAAACCAAAATGTGGTGACAAGTTCTGCCACACCCTTCTTATAGCCCAGACCTCTTACCATGTGCTTTTCAGAAGGCACCAAAAAGTCAACGATTCGCCAATGATGAGGAGAATAAGGACACGGTTCGGGCATGGTTCAGAGAGCAGCAGAAAACAGACCTTTTTGCGGACGGTATTAGCTGATTGATGTCCCAGTGAGTCTTGTATTGCAGCAGGTGCAGATTTCTTTTTTGCACTGTATGTTATTCTTTCATATAAACAAAGGTAAATATTAATACTTTCATTTAATCCGTCTCAGTGCCCTTTGAATCACTTTCATTTGAACATGCCCTATCTAATTTTTTAAAATTTCATGGACACAATCATAGAAATGCCATAATCATTGGCCATACATGATTCTTGTTATGTCTAAATCATCAATGCAGAGAGAAGCACTGTATGCACGAAAGTGAGTGACTGCAAAATCCTCTGGATAGCTGCTAAGATAGAAATTTCTCAAAGGTACAAGCAGCCACAGGGATACAGTATTATATTTGAAATTTAAACTTTAGGCCAAGAGCATTGCAAGATCACTGCAATAATGCACACTTCCAGTTTCAAACTGGAAGTTGAGAAACACATTTGTTTCAATTGCCAAGCATTTCCTAGTTAAAATTAGAAGAAAAAAAAAATCTGAATATGAGTGTGCTTGAACACCACGATACTTTTTTTGGCCATGAAATCACATACAATCTTGTTTTTATGTGCCAGTGAATTTGTGTGTAACAAAGATCATGTCCCTTGTTCCCAGATTCAGGTCAAACCCAAAGAAACTTGGTCCATAAATGCTTCAAAACTCCCAAGGAATAGTCAGCGTTTATTGTTTTGACCTTCTGGCGTGAACTCCTTATTGACAATTCCTTTGGAATCAAAGAAAATGGTGAGCAGTCTTGATTCATCTCTTCTGCATGCGCACTTTTTTTTTTTTGTTCGGAGAATCTGGACCTTTCCATTTCGAGCTCTGGAGCTCTGTAAGCAGTGCATAAAGAAAGCACCATATTCTATCATCTGTTATAATGCTTGACATAAATCCTGGATCCATATAGCTGCTCTTATCATATCCCTGGAATGCTCCATTCTGCAAAATCCTTCACTTGCCCAAATTTTCTGTTAAAATGAAATGGATTTAGGAATTCCAGTGAGCTCGATGAGTGCAATAGAATGCTCAATGATCATTTCAACCACTTTCTGAACTTTTTGTTAAATTCGAATTGTCAATGATGGTCCTGGCCATTGATCATCTTCAATGCTATCTCTACCATCATGAAATCTTGCATACCATCATGATAATCTTGCATACCACTTAAAAACAATCTTACAACTCATTGTTTCACTACCATAAACAATTTGGACATGTTAAAAGCTTCTGTAGCACTTTTACCCAATTTAAAACAAAATTTAATAATGGCACATTGTTCCATTGTACCTTTTCCGACAGACTCAGAAGGTATTGTCATTTGTTATGACATTATGAATGAACGAGGAATGCCAGCACTCTGAAACTTTTACGGAACAGTCGAAATGTGTAGCTAGTTAACTGATTTATTCATCCATAGATGGCGATGATGGTTACGCAAAAATAAAATCAGACACCTTTCCCATTAGACAGACTGTATGCAGTTTGAAAGATTTAACAGTAAGTTTTCAGGCACTCCATCAAAGCCTACAATATTTCCTCACCAGAAAATACTCAAATCAGCTGTTAAACAGAAAGAGTATTGTTTATGAAGTTTCAAGCTAGACACGAATATCAATGCCTAATGATTCATGCATCTTCTTTAATAAAATAATTACTTCATAAATTGTAACAAATCTCTAAGCTTGTCCAGACATGCATGTATAGTGATCTATAATAATCTTTCCATCCAGTGGACTAACCATCGCCCAGCAATTATAAAATTGATTGGTTACATGCTTGTTCTAAGAAGCTTATAGTCCAACGTCGTAGACAAAAAGAGGGAATATCTGAAGTAGGCGTTCTTTAGGTACTCCCTTTAAGGTCGGTTGTGCTTCTAAATTCGACAGATAAATTCGTATGTCTTCATCCAGTCGTTTTCTTTCCCACGACACAGATGACTATTTCCTTATCACTCCTTTATATTCCCGAGCTAGTATATTCTGGTGGTTCAGTTCCGTCTACTTGACTAAGATATCAGACCTTTCTTTAAAAACAGATCTAGTTCGACGGTCTCCCAACTCGGTGTGTCCGGATTTCTCCCAAATGCTGCTCAATACTGTCGGCAAGGTTCGTCCCCGGTCGCCTAAGTATCTGTAACCAATCAGCGACACGTCTGATGGCCCCATGATTTAATATGCTGATGGGGCAGCGTCGCATGTACAAACTGGCCATCAACAGACAGACCTTGATGGGAGAGGTTTTTCCGGTCTCAATGTGATGTTGATAGTAGAGGTATTTGTCTTTTATGAGTGACATCTGTAATCGGTTCTCCATGATTTGTACAGTTAGGTCTTTAGAGGCAGCCACTCTTCCTGCATCCGGGAGTCTTTGGGGCACAACTTCAGAGAAGAATTGAAAATTTAACTGTTTTAGAACATCTGAACAACAGCTTTTAACATGCAGATACCAAGGCTGAGAATTTTTCCACACTCAAATGTTATTTAATTTTTGAATCTAAGGAGTTGTAGTGCTCAAACAGGGTGAGAGTCCGTTTTAAATAATAGTTTATATTTTTAATTTTTATGTAGATTATTAATATTCTCTATTTTTTATACAATTTTAGATTTTTAATATAAATAAATTACGTGTTAAGTTATTTTATCAAGGTTTTAAACTTTGGATTAATTTCCTGAGATCTTTAGGTGTGGACAGAAGACATGGTTCAATTTGTTAAAGGCAGTAGTTAGTTTCATATATCAATTTTTTTCTTCTTCAATGTATTGATATAGTGGTGCTTCACTTATTTTAGATCAGCATCTCCAAGTCATGGCTGCAACTAGGAGGGGAGGGGGACAAAAACTTGTAGAATGCTGAGAAGAGGTGAAGGAAAATCTGAATTCTCCCAGGTGATATACGTCTTACTTTCAACTGTCACAGTCCATCTAAATGGGGAACTTGAGGGAGGGAATGAACAGCAATATAGTCTTTTCTAATTAAGGATTTTTTAATGAATTTTCTTGCCTTAGATTTGTTTGTAAAGATTGCATATTTCTTGGTAACTACAGAAACGTCTAGAGAACTGCAAGGAATGCCTCTGAGATACCATCAATTAACTGTTTCTTTTACGGTCTTTGTGCTCTCGATATGAATTTTTTTTCTTTGCTTATTATTAATTAAACAAATAAAATACATCTGCAACAATTTAAATAGTTATACTGCCCAGCACGAAAGAAAAAGGAAACCGGTGCAAGCATAAATTTAGATGTCTGCTTAATTCAGAGTTTCTGAACAATGGCAGCCTCCTTCTCGACTGTAAGTCTTTTAGCTCAAGAACAAATATAAAACGTCAAACCAAAGTTTGCATTTATAATGCTATTAACTACTTACAAAATATAGTAATGATACAATAATAGAGAACAGCACTGTACTTGAAGTATCGTATTCAATCTATCTATTGAGTGCCAAGTAAATTTCGGTTTCGTTTTTAACCAAGAGAATGCCAGGAATAAATAATGCTCCTTTTCCTGTCAGTTTCTGATTGGTTGAACGAGTTTTTTTCATTTACGCATGTGCCTGTTTCCTTTTTCTTCCGTGCCGGGCAGTATAAAAACTATTACAGTGAAACCTCCAAATAGCGGACACCAATGGGACCATGAATTTTGTCCGCTAAATAGAGGTGTCCTTTATTTAGAGGGAAAACAAAGAGTTCCTATCAAAGGAACGGGACTTGTTAAACTGTCCCTTTGTGAAAGTCGTGTTTGAAATGTAAAAAAAAATAAGTCACTTTGGTTTTCACCCTTGTGTTTTATCTTATACTGGGCGACTGCCTGAGATTGATGTCAACTTAGACCTTGGTCTTTTACTGAATTTAGAGGAGCATAACTACAACCTTTCCCAAATTAAATTTTTAAAAATGCCAAAATATGACAACTTCAATACCTATGTGACCAATAAAAATTTATCTTTTCAAACATTTGCGAATTTGGAATGAATAAGGTAACAGTGGAGAATTTTGGAGAAAAGCTGGAGAGAAAACAGGCATGCTGCTAATGCATATTCTCATATAGGCTCTATGTATTTCAAAGACGACTGTTTTGCTATCGATTCAAGAGTACCTTTAGATGCTCCATGCATTTACTTTTACATCAGTATATCATATTATGAAATATCTAACTTACTTAAATGTATTGTTAACATGTTTTCCAAACCTAAACACTGCAGATATATACTTAAACCTATGATTTCTAGAATTTTATATACAAACAGGAAAGGGGATCAAGGTGTTGTAAATCAATGCTCATAAATATATGCAGGGTGTCCGTAACATGGCAGATATCTCAAAGATATCTCTTGAATGACTCTTTCTCGCCCATTTTCTCAAAAACTTTCAAGGGTAAGGGTGTGATTAAAAACTGTTTATAGACTAATGTGGTGTTGCTCAAATTAGAATTCCAGATCAAAGAGAACAATTTGCATTTAGATCTGGAGGGGGGAGGGGGGGGGGGGAGACAGAGGACTGAATTTATCAAATAACTTGGCCACTTTCAAAAATGCATTAACAGGTTGTGTTTAGAAAGATTTACTCTGTATAAGAGAGGATCGAAAAGTAACGCACAGCAATTTTTTCTGGCAACATTTTTAATAAGAAGCAAAAATGAAGCAATGCAAAAGTAAGTTGCAGATTACACATTTTTCGACATATGCACTTAAGTCTCTTGACACATTTCTCCCATCGTGGCACAAGATTCAATACACCTTGTTCATAAAACAAGTGTTTTGGTTGTATAGTCATCTGTGCACGGCTGATTTTACCTCTTCATCCGAACCAAAGCGTTGGGGACTGAAGGGTGGATGTTTGAGCACCTCTCAGCCAAATTCCTCAAATTTTCACTGGAAAGCTTTTCTTGGCTTTCTTCAAAGAATCTACACCACGTGGAGATGTTGCTATGGTCCAGACAATCAACACCATCTTATCTTCTTATAGGTAAGGTAGCTCAATCGATGGTGAACTACAAGGGAATTTTGCACCAAAATCCACATAAAGACCAGAAAAACCTACAGGAAGCCGGACTCACCAAGAAATCGAGTCAGGCTGCCCACCGGATCCTGGTAAATATCCTCAAGAAAGGTTGGATCTGAATGAGATGTTGAATATGTGCCAAAGCTACACATTCAAAAAGAATGTATGTAGTGGGCAGGTTCTTCTACCAGATTACATTTTGTACATAGTGGCTCTTTCCAAAGAATTCCCATTCTATGTAAATGTTTACGCAACAAAGCCCACAATAATATATATTTATTCCTACCGATTTGTAGAATACTGGATGTTAGACTGAGAAGGTCTCTTAATCATGAATGAGCATGTCTCTGATCAGTGGTCTGTTCATACCTTATCTCTTTTCTTTGTAACAAATGTTATTTATCTCTCCGACTGTAGTTTGCTAAGAAATTTCGCAGAAAGGTTCAGGACCAATAGGTGCGGATTTAGCACCTTGTATGGTTAGGGTGTCAGCAACCTCATTACCAACTATGCCTTTGTGCCCCAGTACCCATTGCAAAGTAAAGTTTCTGTGGAGAGCTAGGATCTGCAGTTGTCAACATTCCAAGATTAGTTTAGAAGTTATCTTGGAAGATTTTATGGCCTTACTAATTTATTTTATTATCAAAGTGTGGATTCCATGTCATGTTACTATTCAGGGTAATCCCTAAATATTTGACTTCCTTCCTCACAATGATCTTTTCTCCAATACCGTATACCTCTAACATTTCCTTGTGGGTTTCACCCACAATAAACGGGACTAGACCTCGTTGTTCTTCACAAGTTGACAATGTTAGCAAACGCACCATCTTTACTCGGTAGTAAGCGGTCCTTCTGCTAGGGCAACACCTGTTCAAGCCACTGCTGTCTATAGTGAAAGATTCAAAATTATCAACTTGCCAACTTTGAACATCCAGACCAAAACAGTATTCCATAAAAAAATTTTTGTGTGTCACTTTTCAGGCCCTTTTTAAGGCCCGGTTGATTTTGGTGAGCACCCGGCTGAATACATGATAAACTGGAAACACACTATAATGTAGGGGTTTTTTTGGGGTTTTTTTTTTTTTTTTTTTTTTTTCAATTTTTGTCCGCCCAAGTATTTATCTTTCCACCCACCCGAGAAAATTTTCTGGAAAGAACACAGTTTTCATATTTACATGTTGTCAAGTAAATGTTTACATACATGCATTAATTTACAGCAGTTATCAAATTTTATCCATACGCCTATTTAAAATTGACAGATTTTAGAAATGATGTCAGTCGTCATTCATTCACTTGACTGCCACAGATACAGTAAAACCGCAATTATTCATTAGGTTCTATTTATTCTTCTAAGTGTTTTGATGATATTGAACTATAATGATAAAGCTTTTAAAATAGTATGAAAATCAAGAAAAGGCAGGCTCTGCAAGTAATAATACTGTGCAATATTGTCTTACAAAACAAAGAAATTAGGCAAATGGAAATTATCAAAAAATAACAATTAATGCATTTATGTATGTAAACATTACTTAACATTAAGTACATGTATATATAATTATATAAATGCTATACTGTAGCACTATAAAAATAAACCACAATTTAAAGAGCTTCTCTTATCTATTTCTTATATCCATCATCTGTCCTGATCCCAAAGGATATTAATCAGGTTTATTCTATTAGCAAGAATTTCACAGATGTGATTCCATAATCACACTCAGAAATACTTTAAAGCTCATTACCTTGTATTTTTCCAATAGTTCTTTTTCTTTTTCCTGTAGCATTTTATCCGGTAATACTGTAGGATCAATGTTTTCTGCCAATGTGGATTCTGAAGTAATGTAACGAACAAGGCTGAAAAATACATGGATAAAAAAGTTTTATTATTTTATAAAGTTCGATAAAAATTAAACACAACTTAAATGTATCCGGACACAAATAATACGGACAACAATGATTTTGTTTCATGGTAAATATTTGCTATATCTTATGCATTGTTGAAACTAACTTCGATCTGACAAATTTCAAATGAAACAAGCATATAATATCGAATATACTGGTACATTACAACCATATTCCC
>JAHWFO010057280.1:25679307-25725686 GCA_023313115.1 Rhysida immarginata | reverse complement strand
TGAGAGAAATTGAGAGGTAGTCAAGGACAGAATTTCTAAATTTTAAAGGTTTTCAAGTTTTAGATTTAAAATGTAAATTAAAAGAAATTACCTTCTGTAGCTTTACTTCTATTTTCAAATTCGTCCTGACACTTTTTTAATAAAAGGCGGCGAAAAGTCTGCAAGAAAATTAAGTTTCCCTTTTTTTTTTAAATAAAAAAAAGAAAAAGAGGTAACAGATTAATAAACATTGAATATAAATTTGTTTAAAATATTCACAAAAAATAATCAATTATTATTTAATTCTCAACTGACAGGGGCACTGTTAGAACCAGGAGGATCAAAATTGGGTGCTTCTTCACATAATTTACGACATAACTGTGCATACATAGAACTGTACTTAGGCTCTTCAAGGGCTTTTTCAAAAATCTGCAAAGAAAACAACATATAATTAATAGGATGGAAAGGGTCAGATTTTTCAGTTAAATTAAAGATGCCAATTTGCAATTTAAAAACTGAATCAAAAAACAGAATTACTGAATTTTGATCAGTCAATCTTATAGCATCACAAAAATTAAACAATTACAGTGGAACAACCAAAAAGGGGAACCTCTAATCCACATGGGATAAAATTGTAATAACAGATACGTATTTCGGGTGCCAGATATATCCATCTAAGCGGAAAGACAAAAGTGAAAAGAAAAAAGAAGTACCCATCAATTTTATTCCTTGTGGATTAGAGGTTTTCCTTTTTGGCTTAGAGCATCAGAATACATCTACAGGGCAACATGCCTAACAACTTTACTATTTTTTTTAACCATCGTAAAAGATTTTCAGATCGATCCCAATTTTATCTGAATTAAAATCTAGGAGTACAAACCTGGGATTGACATTTGGAACCAGAGAATTCCCGGACTTTTTTTATTTTTATGATTATCAATAGAATTTGACAAAGCTTGTAATGTTGTGGTAGCTAGGCTTCACGCTTCAAATGGGACATTTTTGCAAAAATTTGACTAGTGATTTTTTGACCAGTGACTTAAAATTGACTCGTTAAGTTTTGATCATCATCTACCGTATCCTTCTCAATTTAACCTCACTACATTTTGTCACATGTTGTATTGTTTAAATTTCTAATTAATTATATAGAGATTGTGGATGCATGGAAAATTATGGACATTAAAAAAAAACTAGCATCTTATGAAATTTTATTCACAATTTTCTGCCTGAAGACTCAAATTGCCTTGTAGATTTTTTATCCTGGAGCGAACTCCAAGTTGCCTTAGTGTAAATCATTCCTTGTATAAAACCGATTTATTACCAATTTGTAAATCATTTCTTTGGTCCTAGAGAAAAGAACTGTTATATTAGTGTTATACAGCAAGGTATATCCTAGAATGATACTTTATTTTTTCTTTTTTAATATACATTATTAAATTATAATAATAAAAAGAAAAAAATTAAAATTTACGAAATTATGTGAATGAAACTGCATTTATTCTCAGTATTTACGAAGATATATTAAGGGGAGTGGCCAGGGAAGAATGAGAATTTTTGATGAAATTCCAAAATTTTGCATTTTCTTACCTTTTCATTTGTGTACTTTTCATGAAAAAAATGTTACTTAGAGATTTTTTTAATGGTATATTTAATTATTAAATTTCGCTTTTTTGTTTGAATAGTTATATTTTGAAAGAAAGGATCTTTAATTTTTAAAATCGACTCTCTCATTTTCATTTTTCATCTATTCCATCTACACAAAAACGGAATTACAAGAAAATTTATGCATGGAATTGAATATATATTTTTTCCTTTCTATGTTCTTTACATATTTTTCTGGGATATGACAAAGCTTTTTTCCAAATAGAAATATCAATATTTTTTTCAAAATAATATCAGCACTTGGAATCAATTTTACAACGTTGCTGTTTAAAAACTTTTGTTCACATTTAAGAAAATTTTCAGTCCTATCCTAGAATATAATCTTGAGTCTGATTTGGCACAAAAACATTTCCAATAGCATAATTACTTCAGCTAACCCTTTTTCTTGTAAATGATAGTATTTTTGAACTACTCTTTTTTTTCCTTGGAAATTAACAGATTCCATTATCAATTCAGGACAAAGTAAGAAACCCATATTTTTGGTTTGTCCAAAAAATTTCTGCCAGAGATGGTTGGTTGGTGGTTGGTTGGTTGGTTGGTTTATTACAAATTTTAGCGTCGACTACTGAGGTCATTTTGCGCCTTTTACACACGTTATATCTGTACCCAGCCCGGGACAAACACAAACATCCATGCCCACGGCGGGATTCGAACCCACGACCAGGCAGATTCGAGTACTAGAAAGCCCACGCCCGAGCCCTCTCGGCCACCTGGCCGGCCCGCCAAAGATGGTGCCCAGGGTGCCATTTCTCAAGTTTTATTTCCAGCAAAATATTAAAATGCTCTATCTCTGGAACAGTTCAAGATATTTTGTTGCTATTAGTTTTATTTGAAAGATAATAATGTGCTGATGAAAATGAAATCTTCCATTTGGAAATATGTGACCAATTTCTTTTGCTGTAGCCTTCCGAAATTTTTTGTGAAAAATCAAAAATAAATTTTCCCCCCAAAAATGTCAATCCCAAATTATGAACTCTTCACTATTGATCAGTATCATACAGTACTTCATTCCCTGAAAAGACGACCTTCCATTTTTGAATTTAACATGTTTTATAAACAATGTTCATTGTTTAACTTCCATGCAATAAATTAAACAAAACTATTCTTTATTGCAATTTTGTTTAATTTTTGTGTCTCAAAAACACCAACAGGGGTCTATCTACAATTTCAAAATCCATACTCAATTTTGTGAAAATACCTAGATTTTTTGTGAAAATTTTTAACAAAAAAAATATAAAACACTGGGTTTAATTAAAAAAAAATTTTTTTATATTTGAATTGACATTATTTATATTGATAAATGCCCATTTTTGAAGGTAATACATTGATAAACAAGAGTTTAAATTTTGTGAAGATACCATTTCCGATCAAAATAATTTTGTTAAGATACAGTTTCCACTTAACATAATTTTGTGAAGGTACCCTTAAACAGTACCAAATTTGCCTTAGATAGATCCCTGACCAATCTCAAAAATTCTGAGAATGTTACAGGAGTTGTATATCTAAGGGTACTACTACATATCCTGAAAAGGAGAACATGCAACTTTTGTTCTGGAATTTTTCATAAAGTTCTTTGAAAAAAAATGGAATTTTATTTCTATAATCTTACAGCAAAATATATTATTTGCATCTTTTTGTTACCTTATCATTAAACATTCAATTAATTCTTTGTGAAAATAGTGGAATCCATCGTCTCCTTCTCATTCAATGAATGCATAAGAACCATCCACATACTCATTACATGCTTTTTATAAAGATGGCATTATTGTAATTATTAAAATCAAAATTTTAAATATTTGTGGCATTATAAAATTTGACATAAAAAGAATTAAAGTACTCTTTTGCTTGTATGTTTATCATTGTAGTAGTCTCAATATACACAATTTCAATACATACTAGATTGTGCACAGGTAATTAGATAATTCATCTTTTCCAGGAAAAAATAGTCCAAATATTGTACATGTTATGCATGATTTACAGTAAATTTATGATTTCATGTAAATTTATATACCAAATTTTTTCATTTGGTATTAGATTAGTAATAATTTTGAATGTAGAGTCACTGTTATGAACAAGCATGATTGGATGCCATCTCAGTCCAAGATCTAGGCCCAGGTAAAATCTTAACACATCAAATCCAAACTTCATAAGTGCCCTAAATTTTACTCTCAACTTATCTATGAGATCGAGTTATATGGTAAGTTGACAAAAAAGCCAAAATAGTGTATGTTAAATCAATACTTACTAGCAAAATAACGCCTTTCAAAATGACAGGGGAGTCGAGGCCAACACTAAGTAATTCATCACTCAACTTGCTGAACTTTTCTGGAGTGAGTTTGTTAAGAATTCTATATTAAAGACAAGAAATTAATATTGTATTAATCCAAAAAATGCATATTATAGCACAAAATAATTCCTGTTAATCATGTATATTTTAACATTTACAAAGAGAGATAACTTATAAAGTATCAATATTCCCCCCCCCCCCCAAAAAAAAATATATGAGAGTTTTATTTTTTAATAAATTTGAGCTCATTTTTTTTTTTAATCCTTATCTTAAATTCCTATATCTATGATCATATTCTTTTTAAAATGATGAAGATGGCCACGTTCCTGCATCTTGAAGCACTTATCAGAGTTTATGTTAACGCTAAATTTAGCGTAAATTATGCTAATACTTATTAGTTGGACGCCATTTTGAAATTATTTAGCGTCCAGGAGGATGCTAAAATTCATTTGGGCGGATTTCTTTACTGGTCAGAGCTAAATTGTAAAAGTCCCTATGATTGGTGCGTTTATTTAAAGCTAATTGGCTAAGATGTAACATGTGATCTTCGACGTCATATTCGTTTGTCTATCGTCATGAAGCAGTGAAAGCACGTCAAACTGCCTACCGCTACTTACAGCATGGCGTGTAATAAGCAATGATATCAACTACTGGATCGCTTTCCTAATGAGCAGAAAGCGTTCCAGAAATTCAAGCAACCAGGAACGACAACTCGATTACTTTCTACCCACTGATGCAGTTGTATTTAAGGCTGTAATTTCGGGAACGCGAAGGAGCTGCTTTCTGTATAGATAGGAACGATCCAGGAGTTGCATAGATATTATTGGGAAGATGTGAGGGGGCAGAGGGGGGAGTTTTGACAGCAACAAAGAACGGCTACTCGATTACTTTCTACACACTGAGGCTGTAATTTCGGGAACGCGAGTGAGCTGTTTTCTGCCATTGGGTGAGCAATCCAGAAGTTGTATTGATATCATTGGTAATAAGAGGCCTAGAGTTTTGACAGATTTTTTTCAAAAGAAAAATAATCAAGGAAATATTTCATCAGAATCATCTTCGATTGAGAGTAATAATAATTCAACTGCCAGTGAAATAATAGAAAGAACTGTTATAAATGAACGTGATTCTGATTCCACGGAGCATTCTCAAGAGGGAACGACTACGGGTGAAAATCCAAGTAAGAAGCAACGACGATTTCAGACTGACTGGTTAAAAAAATATTCATGGTTGAAATTTAAAAAAGATACATCGTCAATGAATTGTACAGTTTGCACAACTTCTGGGATTATAACTAGCCAAAAAAAAAAAATCCCTTTGCCACGTGCAAAGGTTCTGTTAATTTCCAACGTTCAACAGTGGCAAGACATACAATTATTTATTGTATTCCAGGTTTTTGTGTCTCGTCCTTTTCTCTTATAAATATCCATTATCTGTAAACAACAACTTTACAAAGTATAGCAATAAAATCATTTTATGATCATACTCTTCGTTTTGTTAATTTTTTTTCAAAGGGGACGCTAAATAAATACGAGGGGACTCAATAATTTAAAAGCATGGGTCCCTTGGACTCAATTTTTTTTCCTAAAACAAACCCCGACTTATACAAGTATGCTTTACGTACACTTTTCAAAATGTAATTTATTTGATTTATTGAATCTTAATTTTAGTTTTCCTGTTACAATTTCCAGAATTTTTTCTTATTGTCTCTTTTTTTGTTTTTCAAAATTTTTTCTTGTGTGTCATCTATGATTGCCTCCTTCTGGTGAGCTCAACCAATGAGAATAATTCTAGCCATTTACCCAGATCCACCCTTTGAATGCTCTAATGTACATTGTTCGATAAATTTTATAGCTAGTCTCAATCTTGTCATTGAGAATGAAGCCATAGCTTTCAAAATGCATATCGAGCATTCCATAGATTAGAGGTTTTCAGAGAAAATGCGAGGCCTGTGAAACTAATAATTTGTTGATGTAATGTCGGTGAAAATTTACAAAATTTACTACAGTGGTTGCCACTTAATATGGCCATCTCGGGACCATGTAAGTGGCTACATTAACCGTTGGCTGTTTTAAGCAAGGTTATCAAAGTACTTATATCTTTATTCAACAACTCGAGCATGCTTGTACTTATATATAGACAAATTTGTTTGCTTAAAAAACCATTTATACGCCTACACTATCTTGTCAAAATAGTTTATTTAAAATATTGTCTAATGTTTGTTTGACAACCTTGCCTTCACATTGACTACACTCCCCATTAAATGAAACCAGTTGCTGATAAATCACATCTTTTTCTCTACTGAGCCATTTCCCTTCATCTACCCTAATCAGTGTTGCTAACTCAAATTTCATAAAACTATTTCGCTTAATAAACGTTCTAAAGGAAAAATTTTCCAAGGAAACGAGGAATTTAATGCAAATTGAAAGAAATTATAAATACACAAATGTTAAGTAAGTACAGTAAAACCCCGTTACAACGTACCTCGCTTTAACATACATTTCAGAATAACGTACAAATTTCAAATCCCCGTCCCAAACGTAGGTATTTTAATGCTAAAAAGTTTCAGAATAACATACCTCATTTTAACGTACATTTCAGAATAACGTACTAATTTTACATCCCCTTGGTTAAATTATCCCTTCAGTACAACGTACATCGATCACATGTCTTGCGCTGATTGGTCAATGAAGCCCATGCGAAAGTTGCAAATGGGCCAATGGGCTAATTAAGCCGAGTTCACATTTCATTGCTTGGTCAGTATAGCATATATAAACCCGGAAATCTCTGCATGCTACTCAGTCTAGCATGTTCGATTGCCGATTGTCGCATACACCTCTGCTGAGTTAACAGATTCAGAGATTCTGGAGATAGGACAAAAGCAAAATGAAATTCATAGCGATCAGGAAGACGAAGATGAAAATGGCCATTTAGAACCAGAGGTAACCCCCGTTTCAACTTTGGTAGCAATGGAGGCTATAAAAAGCTTACGAAACTATTTTGCACAGCATAGCAGTGCACCAGAAACATTTAACTTCACAATGTCAGATATGGAGGAATTTTGGGGGAGGCAAGTTATAGAAATAAGCAGACGGCCATTACAGATTTTTTTTAAAAAATTAATGTAATACTGCATATTGTATATGCTAGAGTGTATTTGTATTGAATAAAATAAAATGCATTCATGTGTTCTTATGTTTTTCTATGAATATATGCATTTTTCACAAGCCTCCTCCCCCCCCCCGGGGGCGGTATAACGTACACCTCAGAATAACGTACAAATTTCCAGATCCCTTGAAGTACGTTGTAACGGGGTTTTACTGTAATCTATTTTTTCCCTGAATTCCATTTGCACGTCATAATTTATATAAACGTAATTGACCAATCTGTACAATCTGTAATTTTGGGCAGTAGTGCCCATTGGCTTAGAGAGAAATGAAAAGTGGATATTATAAGCAGAGTGTTCATTTATCTGGAGTAAGATGAGATGAAAAAGTAGAATTCGTGAACTAACTCTGAAAAAAGGTGGCCATATTAAGCGGATTGTGGCCACATAAAGCAAAAATTTGTTACATAGGAAACAGAAAATTCCAGACAGAGCTGGAGTGGCCATATTAAGGGTAGCTACATTAAGCGGCGACCACTGCATTTGTTTCATCACCTTTTTTATTTCATAATAACATCACTATGCTACTTCATCACTGTTTAATGAATTAATGGCAAGTGAATATCTTTTGGCAGTATTTGTTTGGTATAAGTGCAAAAACCTATCCAAGGTGAAATGGCCCCACATTCTTTTCATTTAGAATTTGCCCTCTTGATGGTGGCATCATTTGTTGCAGAACCATGGAATTTTCTATATCGTAATCAAATATGTTGAGGTTAGTGAAATCCTGGACCCCAGGATTATTTTATGATTGAAATATTAATAATATTTTCTTAGAATTATTAGCTGCATGGTAAACTCCCCTCTCCTCGCATAAATGGATTGAGCCATAAGAAAAAGTAAATCCAATAACTACAAAAAAAAAAAATGGCATATACAAGCTAACATGCCAATCATGAGAATCAAGCTAACTGTACAAATCACTAGACTTAATCCTAGGATGTACAATTACGCTTAATACATAATGTCCTTTACGCGTAATAAAAAAATACCCTAATAGTTTGGAAAAATCTATAAAATAATGCCCTTCCAATAAAATAAAATAAAAAAAAAAAGAAAAAAAAAAAAGGATTAAGCCCTTGCATAATGGAGATACAAATGGCAAAGAAGCTGAGAAACTCACCAACTGAGCGATAATAAAACGCATTCTGCACGTTTTCCTTATTCCCACAAATTAATACATAGCAGTAAGATACTACAGGTTCCCTTGATCAGTGCAGAAAATTTGCAGTTCACCATAATTCTGGGCCACATACATTTCTTTCTTTCCACCAAATTTTCGATGGCTATCTTTTGATTTGTATATTGAACATATTACAGTCGAAAACCCAAATAACTCAAACTCTGATAACTCAAATTCCCGGTTAACTCAAACGATATTCTAAGTCCCATCCCCCAGAGAGCATTTAATTCAATAGAAAATTCACTCATTAACTCAAATAAATTTAATAAATCCTGAATAATTCAAAGAAATATTGGTTTTAGTGAATAGGTATTCCTAAATTTAAGCAAAACTTATCTTAAAAAAAAAACCCAACAAGCTTTGCCTGTTGAAACTTTATTTCATTTTCCAACTTTAATTTTTACGTCCACATGACAAAGAAAACAATGCAGGATTCTTTCGCAGTCGCTGGCAGCCATTGTGAAAATTGCAAATCGAACTTGCCGAACACATGCTTACTAGTGAGTACTAACTAGCACTTGTTACAATTCTGACTGTGTAACTTGGAAACTTCTCCTTGGAATTCAATCAAATTTTAACAGTATACACAGTCTTATGTATCCTGTTATTCCCCCAAATTTCATTAATCTAGGCTTTACAGAACCTGAGTTATTAACTTGTTGATCTTGGTGGCGCATTTTTATTTCTGTTCATATCTCTTGTTATCGTTCAAATTTGGACCCATGTTCTTATGAACTTTTTTGCTTAGAATCACCCATACTAACTCCTCTAGAAGTGTGTACAATGAATTCTGAGACACCCTGTCTATCATAAATGTCATCAGGTGAAAAATAAATGGGCAAAAATCGCCGAGACGCCTTTCAAAAATTTTTACAAACCAGAAGAATTAGGAAGCCATGCCAAAATATCATTGGAACTAACTTCGTGTTGGAACGAACCGTATTTTACTGGGTCCATACTGTATTTGTATAGGGATCTCATTAAAACTAATCAAAATGATAGTTTAGGTGGGCCACTGACGATTTGAGTTATCAGGGTTCGACTGTATTTATGTTCTTCAAACATATTGGGTCTTAGTTGTTTGTATATATTAATAGGCAGATCTTTATAAAACAACAAAATATATATACAGGGTGATTCAGTCAATTTCTGACCATTTCTGTACTATGATTTATTGACCCATTAATGTTTACAAACTTAGCATTTCAATATGATATTTTAGGCAGTTTGGAGTTTTTATTTCCGTGGAAAAGTCTTGATGATATGCTCAATGTGGCCACCATGAATGTTTTGAACTGCTCGCAGCCGAATGGTGAAGTCTTTAAGGAACCCCCAGAGATAAAAATCACATGGGTTTAGGTCAGGACTCGAAGGGGGCCAAAGAAAGCCACCCCCGAATCGATCTGGAAACCTGTTTGAAATGACACGATTTCCGAATTTCTGATTGAGAAAGTCTAGCATTTCATTAGTGGTGTGACACGCCTCCTTCGCAGCTCGGGGATGAAGAAGGTTTCCAACATGTTAAGGTAAGCCTGTGACGTTACGGTGCCCTCAAAAAAGAACGGACCAATGATGCCTCTTTTGGAAATCGCGCACCAAGCCATAACCTTTCGTGGATGAAGAGGTGACTCATGGATCTCATGAGGGTGCTGGGAACCCCAAAAACGAACGTTGTGTTTATTAACATCACCTGACAGATGGAAGAAGGCCTCATCTGACACCCACCGGATGTCCACAATGTCCTGACTGGCTTTTATTTCTGCTCCAAACTCCATCGCAAATTGTTGTCGCTTCTGTCTTTCAGTGTCTGTTAACTCCTGATAAACATGGATCTTATACGGGAACAGGTGTAAATCCTTTCTCAAAATTCGCCATGTCATGGTATATGACAGCCCTTCTTCAATGGATAGGCGGCCAACAGATTTTTTGGTAGGAGAATCGACCAACCTTGTGCGAACATTTTCGACAACTTCGGCCGTTCGAACACGAGCTTCGCTCCCGGTCTTTTTTCTTGCCTTTAACACATCCAGTGGCACGAAATTGCTTGACAAAATCCATGATTGCTTGTCTGCCTGGTGCGTCCTGACACTTATACTCATTCCGGAACGTTCTTTGCACAGTTACAGGTGATTTTGTCTCGAAATACCATTCGACAACCTTGCATTTCTGCTCTGTTGATAAAGCGGGCGCCATTTTTCAACAATACGATTTTCATGCAGCGCCGTTGCAACAATACAAACTCCAACTATTTAGAAATTCGATATGGCGCTCATATTCTTTCAATTGTTTATCCCTAATGCACGTCATTTGAGTGAAATGGTCAGAAATTGACTGAATCACCCTGTACGATACAGGGTCGACGTTTCTTCAGGACATGTGTTACATTGATTTACAAGAAACAGCTGAGGAAGAGGGAAGGTTGAGGAGTGGGCTGGTATTATGAAAAGGAGTCAATAGGGTGCCCTACAATTACCATTAGTCAACCAATAGGGTATAATTATTTTCACACATTAAATTTTTAACTTGAAACAACACAATGACTGCATCCAAATAACTGAAAGACAATCAAGCGAGAAGGGGTATAATAATTTAAAGCACTAATTTTATTAACCATTACAAGTTATTGTCTAGGAAAAATCCCATTTTATGGAGCTACTATTATGTCATATGCCATTATTTAGAGGGAGGCACTGTATTTTTTTTCTCCTTATATATAGACAAAGAATGTCCTTTAAACTACAGAAAAATTTACAATGCTACATAAATTCTTACCCTCCCAATAAACTACTTTCTCAGGTCACCAAGCTGCTAAAAATTTCTGGAGAAAGCTGCTAATTTCTTAATACAACCCTGAGGCAATTACATATAACTACAAGGGCGGTCCGATAATAAAGGTACACATGAAAGTTACGGAAATACATTTGGAAAAGTTTGAAAATCAAGCTTAAAAAAAATACATTTTTCTACGTAATCACCAGTATTCAGACATTTAAACCAGAATTGCAAAAGTTTAAGCACACTGTCTTTGCCTAAAGTTGTAAAGTACTGCCAAAGTATGGTTTCTAAAGTGGTTGATCCTGGAATTTCTTTCCAGATAAGAATTTCTTACAATTGCCAAAGAGATGGGAATCTTATCAAACCTTCACCACTTCACAATTGTCTGGTATGTGTGCACCTGTTCATTCCTCTGGATCGTCAGACATTCAGTTAAGCCATCTGTGAATATTCTGCACCAAGCAGGCAACCTCTTTTCATTCTACCCATAAATATTCATTACGTCTGCGATGAATCTCACTCTGATTCACAAATTCTGCCTGAAAAAATCTGATAACCGCACAGAGCTCATTTTGGAATGATTTTCTATGACATTACTCATTTTGTCTGCTTGCTATACCTAAACCACTGAACGAAGAATAATGATACACACCTTACTACTAGCACAGCTCATGAGACATCACATCACTCGAGAACAAGTATGCGCGTTAGAAACTTGTCGGCGCAACCACCCTTAATATCAGACCACTCTTGTTTTTATCTTTCGGCATTTCTGGTGCAAATATAAACATCCACAGCCATGGCATGATTTGAGGCCGTGGCATCATGGCCCCCAACGCATTTGTTCAACACACTGGTTGACATATCTGTGTAGATGAATACAAACTGTACTGTTTACTATCGATTATCAGGGTTTGCTAATGCACAACTGCAAATTTTGTAAATTATTTGGTGGCATCTACTCATTACAGATTTGCTGCTATGGGGTATGTCTCACTGCATGTTAGGTCGTTCATTAAAAAACGGGCCAGCGGTTATTGTAGGAAAAGTACCGTATGCACGAACCAGGAGACTGGGCTAAGATGTAGATACGAATCTGACGAATATGAAGCAGGCAGTGTTCCCCGCTGTTGGCAGCACTGTCAAGCACAGAAATTAAAAACAGATGACAGGCGCGCAGCATGGGAGTCAAGTCAGTCAGTTGCTGTGACTGCAATGTGAAACGGCTGCAATGCAAGTGAGAAGGCTGAGACTCATGCGACAGGCCTCTTGTTGTGGTGTCATCTGATGCGGGACCCATTGCGCGCACACTTTACGGAAGTTCAGAGTCTTCTTGATTATGGCATGGACCTTACCGCGGCTGAGCCTGACTGATGCACAAATGTCCGTGATCGCCACGCGACGGTTGTTCCTGATGAGCTCTTCCACTTTGCCAACGTGCTTATCTGTCACACGCATGGGTGCTCCACTCTGCAGGTCATCATGCAGTGACGTGCGCCTGTCGCAGAACCACTTGTTCCACTCTTTCACCCTTGTGACTGACATGCAATGCTCACCATACACCTGCACCATTCAACGATGGATTTCACGACCCCCTACACCTTCTGCTGTCAGGAACTGCACAACACCCCGCTGTACTTCTTTGGGTGCCTGAATTGTGGTCGTTTCACGTCCCAATCACAGCAACTGACTGGACGGCCAGGCTGCGCGCCAGTCATCAGTTTTTAATTTCCGTGCTCGACAGTGCTGCCAACAGCGGGGAACAGCTTGCTTTGTATTCGTCAGGTTCATATCTACATCTTAGCCCAGTCTCCTAGTTTGTGCATACGGTACTTTTCCTACAACATCCGCTGGCCCGTTTTTTAATGAACGGCCTAATATATTAAAAGATTTGTTAATTTACATATGCAGTGCTCTCTCTGCATAACGGCAACTCCATAAACGAAATTTTTTTCAGGAAAATTAAAACTGAAGACAAGAATAAGTCTGCAGTTTTTATTTTCCGGGGAAAAAAAACTTCATTATATGGAGTTGCCGTTATGTAGAGTACAGTTATACAGAGTCAGCACTGTACATTGTTACACACTTATCATTAAGCTTTGCTACTTTGTAATATATACAAAGATAAAAATTTTTCCTATTAGGTATGTAATTCTAGGTTCTAATCTCTTTAGTCAATCCCAAGTTTGATAGTTAATATTTGTGGGAAAAAATAGCATTATACTTAGACATAACCTCTCTACTTTCATAACTCTCATACATTTTGGGTTATCTATATTTTTGGATTATCCATAAACCTTCTCCTGAACATTAGCACATATAATCAGGAGGTTACTAAGAGTAACAAAAGAGTGCTTACAATAAAGGTAAAAAACGTAACTTATTTTATTTGAGGATAATAAACAATATAAATGTAAAAATAAAATAAAGAAATAAACTCAGGTCTAAAGTTTAATGTGAAAAATCTTTAATTTCATAAATTATCATGGCAAATTCTTGGATTACTTAGTTCTGAA
This sequence comes from Rhysida immarginata, assembly GCA_023313115.1. Classification (NCBI taxonomy): domain Eukaryota; kingdom Metazoa; phylum Arthropoda; class Chilopoda; order Scolopendromorpha; family Scolopendridae; genus Rhysida; species Rhysida immarginata. Next base: position 25,712,121 of record JAHWFO010057280.1, on the reverse strand, counting down.
ATACATGGCCACTCTCTCGTATGAGCAAAAGAATTAAACTTGTATCTATTATGAATGACTGTATGTAAATGGGCTCTTATAGAAAATGCTCTTTGAATCTCAGGATGAAGTCTCTATTATCAGGACTTACCGTTACAGGTTTTGCTACAACACACAAAGACCAAAGGCTTTCATAAAGTTCGTACAATCACTGAACCCAAGAGGGAGAGGGACACAGTCTTGTTGGGGCAAGCACACGTTCATGTAATTTCCACACAATCAAAGGATGCACGCTGCGTGACCACGTGACTCCGTGAGAGCATCACATCCAAATTGCAAGTGCGCTTGGTGATAAGTTTTCTCTACCTGAAGAGCAAGAATACCAAGGAAATCTACACGAAACTGATCGATGTGTCGGGTGACAGTGCCCCAGCATATGAAACTGTTGAAAAGTGACACAGATGTTTAGATCTGAATTGTTTTAAGCCACGATTTAGCTGTTGCTGTAGATTATTATTATTATTATTTTTTTTTTTTTAAAGAAAAAGATGATTGCATGACTTGCCTTGTTATAAGAGAAGGGAGAATGTTAAGAATAGAGCATGGACCACGAAGTTGCCAACCATCTCTAAGTGAAGAACTGATGATTGCTGTGCAAGTAGAGGCCATGGTGCTCGAAGACAGTGCCCCGAAGGGCCAACCAATCACTAGCAAGTATTACCAGGATCTTCTGTCACAGTTGCAGGTGGCCATCATGAAGCTGAGCAAGGGTATTCACTTGTTCCATGACGACGCACCCACTAAATTCAGCGTAGGAGACTGTCACGCATGCAGATGCTTTGGGCTATAAAATTCTGCCTCATCGACCTTACTCATCAGACCTAGCAGCCAGTGACTTCCTCTTCCATCAGATGAAGAAATCACTGTGGGTGATGACAACGAAATGATTTCTGAAGTGGAACACTTTCTCAATGGTCAGAACATGGACTTCTACAACAATGATCTCCATCAGATCGTCCATCATTGGGAGAAGTGTGTGCAGTGTGTGATGCTTATATAGAAAAGGATTAATTCCATCTCCAATTTTCATGGTTCCATCTCTTTGGTCACAGTGATTGTATGAAAATTTATGAACACCCCTCGTAATTTTATAGTGAAGTTGTGGTCATCTACAACATTTATTATGCTGACATGACAATTTGTAATTTACTTAATTCTGTAGCTCTGGAGCACATTTACTTTGTAGTAATGAACAAAATTCTTGCATTAGATATTTTTCATTTAAAATTTTTAGAGTGAAATTTAACCCTTCTTTGGTGGAAGAAAGGGTTGAAGTAAGATAATGGAACTTCAGAACATGGCCCGTTGCAAAAGAACTTTAGATTCTGTTTTTGGTGGGTCATCCTGTATGTTAAACTAATTTATAAATCATCTAGTTTTTAATAATTTCATTATATTAATCTTCATGCTATTTAATCTATCAATTCAGCAAAGTCCCATTCTATTGATTTCGGTATTATTTTGAATTAAATGAAAAATTTTTTTTCTTCTTTCCTCAGGATGGATTCTTCAGGATCTTCACAACAGGCTGTGTCTTTACACAAACTGAAGGCTGCCATTTCGTGTATGCCAATTAAATAAAACACAAAATAAATTGCAAATAACTTTAACTTTATTATGACAATACACCTGCTGAAATGTTTTCTTATAAAATGAAGTGTGTTTAACATATTTTGCTTTATTAAAAATTTTGAAATATCAAGTTATGATAAATAAAATGAAATAATACCTTTGGCAATATGAATTTTAAATTGCGAATTTCAAAAAAAAATTACTTTTTAAATGTTGAATTCAAAATTCTTAATGAATTCACGAATTAATTGAAGTTTTATTTACGTGGTAGAACCTCAGTTTTACGTTTCCTCGCTTCTCAAATAATTTTTGCTAGGTCTACACGGATAATGTTATAAAAAAAAAAAAAATTCCAGATTTTACAAAGTGCAAATCCAAATTTTCCCTTATCCTATGTTTTTATTACAGTGTTCCACTTTATATATACATTTTGTATATATATGCACACTTTTTTGGTTTCTGCATTTTTCTGTATTCCCTCACTGTTCCTATTAGCTTGGTACAGTGTTGGAGAGGGCTGCATAACTCATTATTTTCTGAAATCTGGATTTGTAGCTCTAATTCAGAATATAACAGTTGTTGCAGCAGAGTATGAAGATTCAGTGAGAAATGACAATGCCGAGACAGTAGCTGATCTTAATGATTATGCTGATTGTGACAAGAACGTCATGACAAAAGTTTCCAATTTGTTTTCGGATGAAACTTCTGATATGAAGTGGACGATTACAATACAGAGTCCTCAAATGAAGCGATGAATGCATTTCAACTTTTAAAATCTATTTCTTGTCAAACTAAAATCAACACTGACATCTGCAGTCTCTTTAGATTCTTGGAAACGCAATTTGTAAAATTATAAACAAAACAAAGAAACAAATGAAAACCACTGATTTTTCCCAAATATTTACTGAAACTTAGTACAAAGCCTTTCTCGAAAGGGTTAGAAGCTCTGGTAGCAGCAAATGGCAGACCAATATTGTAACAAAACCATACCAATTCCATGTCCAGTCATTAATGGAAATAGTGTAAAAGATTCAGCAAAATTGAAAATTAGGAAACATTAATACACTTTAAAATAAAAAAAATTAATTTTACAATGAACAACCTAATCGTTCCTCCAAATAACTTAAAAATATTTACTTACCCACGAACTTTTCTAAAGACAACATCATGTTTTTCTTCAAGGGTGTTCGCATCTCGTTTGATGCTTGACGGAGGAATCCATCTGCGATTTACCGGAGCGGCAACGCTAGTGGCAAGGGAACGTGGTGGCTCGTCCCTAAAATATAAACCACAAAATTATATGATATTTTCCCCCTCCAAATGAACATGCAATTGTATTTTCATCAATCCTAAAGTAATTTATAATATTTAAGTCTTGTCTAAAAGAAAAAAAAAATTATGCAACCAGAATATCCTTTAATCCTGCAGAAGACTATTTGGAACGTTTGACGATCTGGAAGTTGGGGAAATAACCCCATTTCCAAATTAAATCCAAAATTTTCTGCCATTCCAGAAAGACTGGTGCCAATCTATTATTTGTTAAATCCGATTTTATTATAATTTTCGGTAACTAATTAATTAATATTCAGTTAAAATTAAAGTAAAAACTTGATTAATACGGACTGGGGTCATAAGGACTCTGTTTAAATGGACCAATTTTTTGGCTGGCCTTTGTTTTTTATACTACAGCTGATGCATAATATGGACTCGCTTAAAACGGATTTCTGGTTAGTAAGGGCCAAATATTCAATCCGCTGAGCTTCAGAACACATAATACCACACAGGGATTATTTAGATTTAACTTTGTTTATTTATTTATTTATTTATTAGTACTGATAATCCAATACGTCCATCCAGGGCATGTATGGCTAGAAGCTGACGAGTTGGGTCCCTGGATGAACCTGGATTAACGACTGCTGTATGATGGTCACAGCAGCCGGGGGGGGTGAAGATCGTGAATCACAGATGGTTGCCCATCCAGTGACTAGCCGTGCCTGATGTTGCTTAACTTCACAGAATCTATTAGTTTAATTTTCATATAAGGAAGGAAAGTACTATTTACAGTTTGAGGTAGAGATGGGAGTGTGGTGTCAAGCAATTTTAAAAATGATACAAATTTCAATAAGACTGACGAAGAAGACCAGGAAGCACAAGATTTGTCAATGAGACCATCAGAGCAATCAAACCCATCTAGCGATATCGCCCAAAACATTAATGGCAATAGAGAAGTTTATTGTTAAAGAAAGTAAGAAAAAACATACTACAAGGACTGACTTTTACCGATCACAACCATAACATCAGCATAATTTGCTATGAATTTAAATTTTCTCAGTTTTTCAATCATTTAATTTTCAATTTACATTTACCGTAGGTTTTGAAATCTAATTTGGAAAAAAGTTACATATTCCTTTGTAGATATCCGAGTTTTTATCGCACATTCTTCACATTTGCCTATTTTTGGATCACACGGGCCTTGGTCAAAATGGACTTTTTGAATGGTACACTGAAGTCCGTACTAATGAAGTTTTATTCTTATTTTATTTTTATGATTAATTATGATCCCTTGGAGGTCCATGATCGTACTTCAATCAGAAATGGAAAGAAAAAAATAAACCAAATATTCTTTTAACATAAAACTTTAAATTTCTTCTAGACAAAAATTTTAAATTATTATTTTACAATATTATAATTTTTATCGTTTGGGGTATTTTTATCCTAGTTGCTCATTATTTTTGCAGGAAACTTGGCTCCATTAACTATTCTTTGGTTGCTTCTGATTCTTTAAATATTTGGTGTCTACTCAGTATTGCAGCTTTCTTTTTAAAATGTTTAGTTAAGAATTTCTTAAAACCATTAATATAACACAGTACTATTTACATTTTGCAATATAAATAACTATGATCCTATTGTATGTGCCACTTTAAATTAAGTCTGCTAAAATTCTTGGTTTTTCTTGTGCCATCAGTGGCAACACTTCCATCAGTTTGAGATTGAGGAATCCGCCATTATGGAAAATATTTGATGAAACCCATTTTGGGAAACGCTGAGCTAGATGATGAATGCACGCAGACTCTTAAGAGGGTCCAGAGAGAGCCTTGCTCTAGTTGCACAACAGATACTTTATTATTCTACATTCAAGGAATGAGCTCAAAAAATGCATCATTGTCAAATAACTGATAATTTTGTTTTCAATTAGTAAATGCTATAAAATACATTAAGTTTTTTTGTGATTCTCTTTTATTATATATTTCTCTGTCCCAATGGAGAAAAACACTGTCTAATATGAGGGGAAGTCAGTAAATTACAAATGGATACAGAAATGAAACAAATAAGTATCACTCCTCATCAAAGGTGTGTTGTTATTGCATGATAACGTACATCCTCATATTGACAAGACAACAGATGCTGCGAAAGTTCAACTGAAAGTTTTTGAGAATCTTCCGCATAGCCTTAACTTGATCCAAGTGACTTCCATTTGTTCTGTTCCAAGCTTTACAAAGGGAATTCACACTGCCTTGTTCAGACAGCAGCCCAAAGAATTTTATGCTGCAGGTTTTGAGGGGCTTGTGAAACGATGGGACAAGTTCCTCATTGTAGAGGGAGATTATGTGGAGAAATAAAAGTAATTTTCAAGTCATTACTCTTATTTTATTTCTGTATCCATATGTAACTTTACTAAGCATGGATCTCAGTTCAATTCTAATTAAAGAAGTTAGTTTCTCCAAATAAGTTACACAAATTAATAAATAATAAAATTGAACCAGCCTGTGTTCAATTTTTATTATTTATTATTTTTATTCCAAAGCTCTTGTGTCTCTTCTTTAAAGTCCTTTTCTTCTACATCCGTCATTTACATAAATCAAGTTACATACATTATATAATAATCAAGCTAAAATAAAAAATTTAATTACAAATATACGAGTTTTCATTCATAATCTTAAGTTTTTAACTCTTACTTTTATTGTACAGTAAAAGTCTGTTACAAAGTACCTCACTTTAATGTACGTTTCAAAATAATGATCAAATATAAAATTCCTGCAGAAATCCCTATTCATTAAATGTTAAAAAGTTTCAGTTTAACATACCTCAAATTAGCATACATTTCAGATTAACGTTCTAATTTATCTTTCCCTAGGTAAACTATCTCCTCATTGTAACAGTCATAGGGTGTGTTGCAATACACTCACGGACCTAGCGAGAGCTAACTTGTGTAACTGTGGCCAGTGAGCTAAAGCAAGAATCGCGACGATCCTGCTATCGAAACGCTATGGGGAGGTAATCTTCGTTCAGACGCAGTTTCATTTTCGGTTTTCGCGCTTTCTTCATGCACTGTATCAGAGATTTCTTGTTTATTACTGTTTATTTCTAGTTCAATTCCAACACTAACTAATTTACTGTGCACATTGTTGAAATTAGTCATAGACATGTTGTATTATCACATATTAGCTCCACAAATATCATGATACCCGATCTACTCATTCAAATCCTTTATGGCTGCCACCAATAATTTAAACAAGCACGGATGAGTTCTCACGAAGCTGTACGACCTCGAAAGCAAAGAACGTTTCGTGGGGCCCGGGACTCCCTTCTCATGAGGTTCTTGGCTCTATCAAAATGGGAGAGACCACCTCACGAAAACAATTCAGAGAGAGAAAACCCTACTATCGCGAGGTCTGTGAGTCTATCGAAACACACCCATAGGCTAGCTCTGATTGGTCAACATCTTAAACAACCAGTGAGAAAATGACAAATGGGAAAATATCAAAATCGCTTAGTGGCAGCCAATCAGTGTTCAATACAGTAAGATTAGTGTCATTATTTTTGGGAAGATAAGTTTTGCAACCAAAGCAAAACTCCAATTACAGATTTTTTTCATAACTTAATTTACTCTACAGTATCACATATATAAAATAATTTGTTATTATTCTATATATCTTTTATGATTAAATTAAAACATATATACCGTAATTTTTGGGATATAATACTCACCCCCTTTCCCACTTTGACCCCCTCTCCCGACCCCCCCCCCCCTCCAAAATATATATATATTTTTTAAATCATATCTTCATTGCGTCTATTATCAGAATATTAAATAATATTTACATTTTATATTTATTAATTTTACATTTTATAATTAGTATTGACTTTTTTTAACTTTTTTTTTTCCCTGCGTATTATATCCCGAAAATTACGGGTAATTAAAAATACGTTAGGTCTAACAAACAGTATTGTAAAATTTTAACTGAAAAATGTCACATAATAATCTCAGTAAATGTTGCCAATGAGATCCTATGATTATTTGTAACAATGGGGTGCAAGTGGTAGCTGTTACTTTTAATAACATACAGGGCAAATCAAGAGTCTGTTCCCCCCCCCCCCCCCAAACAATTTCAAAACTAGTGGAAATACAACAAATTTCGTTGCAAGAAACTTATAGGAAGTTAGGTAGGGGCTAAACAATGGTGGTATCAAATTTGACCTTTGACCTCGAATTTTGCATCTTGCAATTTTTAATTGTGTACCATTACCAACTGTATAGTTGTAGAGCTCAAAACGCAGATTAAAAAAATAAATAAATAAAAAGAAAAGAAAAAAACTGAAATTAAATTAATCACACTGCAGCCAACTCGGTGGCTGAGAGTGTTAAGGCATAGGTGTGGACTATGGAATGGCATCTTGGTGGGACCAGTTTTCTACAACGGTTGCCTTACAGGAAAAAGGTACATAGAAATGATTTTGGATGGCTTCATCTCAGACTTTTTCAACAACTTGCCTTTAAGTGCAGTACCTGAATCAGTCCATAGCTGCTGTGAGAATCAAAGACTCTTTACAGAAATCTGACTGAGAAAAGCTGCGCCATCTACTCAACAGACTGCATTTCTCTTATTTTCATATTTTTAGCCCTTCGGAAAAAAAACAAAAAAAACTTTCAGCAAAACAAATTTTCATGCTGAAAAGGTACAGGAAACTATAATGAAATGCTTTTGCTCATAACCAAAAGCAGGAAAGCAGGAAATGTATCAGCAGTGGAGAGATTCAATATTATTAGGATAGGCGAGAAGGGAGTACAATTCTTTGCCAAAAAATTAGAATAACGGTTCTGTAGTTAAATTTCAGTGGAGTTAATCAACGAATTTTGTAACTACACATTTAGGCTTTTTTTTTTCCTGGATAATATACATATTCCTCTATAATTTTTTGTCATCTTCAATTTGTTGAATGTAAATTTTAATTTTTGAATAAATTAATGTTCCTTTTGAGGTCGACTAGAGGAATAAGTACATTACCCAGAAAAACATGTAGCTACAGAAGTTCATTGATTAGTCTCCACTCAAATTTAACTTCAGAACATAAAATACCGTTATTCTAATTTTTTGGCGAGGAGTTTTACAACTCGATAGCAATTCGTGGCTATAACCTTGTGGTAATTTCCCCCCCCCCCCCAAAAAAAAGTGACACCGGTGGCATTTTATGAACTCCAGACATAACATCTTGCACTACATTGCATAAATCTGTTATTCCGTAAGGTGCAAGCATTGAGATTTTTATTTTTCATTTTCTAATTCACATCTGGACTATTCCCAGGACACTTTGGGACAGAAATTTGCTGCTCTTCCAGCCATTTCTTCATAGGGCCATATCAGGCAGAGTTCAGAAGATACCGAGAGTCACTTTTGAAAAAGATGACCACGAGGTTGTAACCACGAAGTGCTATTAAGAGTCATATTCCCTTCTCATCTATTCCTGATATTATGGAGATTACTTTTGATTATTATGTGAATGTGAAAGGCTAAATTTCATTTATTCACTTATATTTTTAATAATTATAGTAAAATAAATAAACTACGAGGGTTGGGGCATAAGTCAGGGGGTAGCCGTGGCCTGGTTGCCTCGTCGGTTGGCTTGCCAATCGATGGAGTTCAGCAACTTCAGGCGCAGCCAGCTGCTGGCTGGGTGACGGCCAGGGCTTGAGGGCCACTGCTGGCAGGACAGCTATTTGGGGCACGGCTGTTGGAGGACTTTAGTCTGACCCATTTGCCAAGTGACCATAGCTGGTTTTCCAGCAGTTGGTACAGCCACTGGTTTGTTTGTCCGCCGTGCTTCGGATGGCACGTTAAGCCGTCGGTCCCGGCTGCTACTGTCATCTCGTAGCAGTCGATATTTACTGGGATGGCGCAAAACTCCCTCTGTACTAGATACTGGGGCATAAGTCATAGCAACTATTTTTTTTCTTGTAGATATGTGAACGGATCACAAACGTATATGTGTCGTGTGGAAGTTCTGCAGGCATAGTGTGTATGCAGAACAACAGATGGCTCTGTGATAGCTGGTAGTAGCGCAGCGAGGGCTGTGAAATCAGTCAGTTGGTGAGTGTCGTGCGAGATGGAAGTAACCAGTGTTGAGCAGCGCGCTTACATCAAAATAGCCGTTCTCCGAGGGAGAAATACGATGGAATGTCACAATGAATTAGTGGAACCCTTGGGAATAATGCCCTACCATATCGTACAGTAGCATGGTGGGTAGGAAAGTTTCAGCAAGGACGTGTGTCAACCAGTGATGAGCAGCGTGTGGTGACAGTAGCAGGGGACTACTTTGAGGGTCTTTAGGTCCAGGTTTGTCATGTCAACTTTCTGTGTACTGTGATGTCATTCTTTTGCAGCGTGAAGGCCATATTGCCCTGTATACTACCGTAATAAATTAGTGTGTTACGACATTTCAGTGCTATTCATTGTCCACACATTTAGTTAACACCTTGTCCTTTCATCTGTATATGTCACATTTTCCAACTGGACTGGTATCTTCAAGAAAAAAAATAGTTGCCATGACTTTTGCCCCAACCCTCGTATTAAAGAAATACATATAAAAATGGCTTTATTTTTTCTTTTATAGATCTTCAGATGGAAAATTTTTATGAAAGATTTTTTGAGCAATATTAGTTTTTAATAAAATGACTGATGATGGTTTCAGCAATCTTATGCCAATTTCAAAGTCATAAGAATTAAAAGAAACAATTTTATAACGTTGAAAATGCTGAAGATCACCAAAACGATCAGTCAGTCCTTTTAATGAAAAAAGTACTGCTAAAAAAGCTTCTAAGTATATATACATAATTGTACAATATAGGGCCCAAATCCAAATGAGGAATAGTCATATTCATATTTATAGTCATATAATACATACCTAAATCAATCATCTACAAATACCAAAGATAATTCAATATATTAAATACAGTGTGCTACACACAATCAAGATTCAGTGATCTTAAACAAAAGAAAGAAAGCCACTGCCTTAGTCACATATGAAGTCTAGTGGTTGGCTATTTATTTATTTATTTATTTATTTATTTATTTATTTATTTATTTATTTCAGCTTAACAAATAAATTAGGAGCTCAAACTCTGCATAGGGAAATATAATTGCTCTATGCTTAAAGCTATTTGTCTATTCTGCTCCTGAAACCTAATTCCAATGGAGATGAACAAAGGCATTTCCTTATTTCCCAATCAATACAGCCAATAAAACTGCTGTGAAATGATTATACAAGACAAGTCCGGGAAGTCTGGTGAATGACTTGGAAAAACAAACAGGGGCAGGTATTTCAGTGATGATACTTTACTGTCCTTCAAAGTAAGCCCCATTCCCACAATTCACTTTTAACACAGCATGTGAAAAATCCTCTTTCGGTACTGCTTGAAGTTCTCTCATCACAACCAGAATATCACGACATCTGTGTCCTTTCATTGTTGATTACTACCCTCGTATTCTCCAGACCTGTAACCGCCAGACTTCTTTCTGTTTGCTCGTTTGAAATCACAGGTTTCTCGATGTTCCGAATATTCAAAAGGCTGTGGCGAGGGAACTTCAAGGAGTACTGAAAGAGGATTTTTCACATGCCATACAACAGTGGCATTAAAACGATGTTAAAAGTGTACCGTGGCCATGGGGACAGTAAAGTATCATCCCTGAAATACCTGTCCCTGTTTGATTTTCTGAGTCATTCACCGAATTTTCCCAACTCACCTTGACAACATAAGTTAATTTAGATGTTGGTTATTAAGAAACTTAAATTCACTAAAGTGGCATGCATCAAATGAAGACATTCCGACAACACTACCCAGAAGTGGGGAAATGTTGCCACCTGCACTTAACTTACACCACTGAAGCACTATGTTGAAGTTTTTAACAGGAAACTTTCCTAATTAATAACATTCAAAAGAAAGGTAATTTAATTTTTTACTGTTTCAATATTAATTAATTGCATCAGCTTTATCAGCCAGGGACATAGGGAATGCCTTATCTGACTTTACTTCTTATTTCATAATACAAGACACATTAACCTATGATACCAAAGAACAAAGTTTATTGTTAATAAGTACTTCTTTATTCTCTATTGTTATGCCAAATTTTTTGTCCAAATTAGAGGTGCCCAAAAAGTAATCTGATATTATTTATGAAATGGCAATAATTTGATTAATGAAAATGCTTAAAATGTATCTCAATATTAAATTTAACATTATTTTTTTAAAGTTTCCTAAAATATGTGTAGGATAAGAATTTGGCTAATAATTTCTTCTAAAAAACATTGTACTTTTACAAATTTTATGAACAATTTATGAAGCAATTTTTTTTTATATAATGAATAAGAGATTATTCACTTTAATCCATGAAAACAAATTTCTTCATAAAAAAAGAAAAGAATTTTGCATAGATTTATTTTCATAAATTGTGAAAAAGCTACCTTGAAATACAATGTTTCAATATATAATAAAGATCTAAAACAATAGATACACTTTCTAGATTATATTAGACTTAATGTTAGTTCATGTCTTATAACTAACGAGCCTCTTCAAAAAATTAGAAAAAAAAGACAAAACAAAAAGTATTTCACGGCTTTAAAAATGTTAAGATTACTACTGGACCAGCCAAAGAAAAGCTTATAACATAAAAAATAAACCATCTCCTGTCCATATATTTAAACTCAACCAAAAACCTATCCATAAAAAACCCACACAGATGAAATCATATGGCTTGAGGGTTCCATGTTGCATTTAAACACTTAAATGGTATTAAGGTCTGACTGCAACAAAAAAATTAAATTTTTAGTTCCGATGCATTTCAGTATTAAACAATCATCAGTTAGGTGAACTACAGATGAATTGCCTGGACTCGAATCAGGAACCTTTGACTCAGACAGCCAACACTGCGGCCATGAAAGCTAACTGCTATTGACATGGTTGGCTGAGATTGGCGTACAATAAACCCCTCACCGAACATCTTATGATTTATTCTTTAACCCTTTATCGTTATATTACCCATACTAAAAGCCCAAAATGAAACCAAAGTTCTGAATGAGGGGTTACTTAAAAGGTATATTAATTTCTTCAATCTTTGTCCCATTAAGGATCACAATTAATTATTGGAAGCAATTTATTTGTGTTTAACATATTCAGATGCCTTTAAGGATCACCCGAGTCTATTTCTCATTATCTTAAGCCATGATATCAAATCTAGCAAATCTATCACCATTCTTCTTTGTTAAAAGTACAAAATCATTCCTTTCTAATTAATTTACTGCAAATGATTAAAACCCATTTCTATGCTTTAAATTTTATTAGAAAATTCAGTTTTTAATGATAAAAATTAAATCCATTTTAAGTTTTACAAAACCAAAATCAATTCTAAAATCATTATTTACTATTCCAAAGAGTCTTATTCCAAGCTAGTTAAAGATATGTAGTACACATACTTGAAAACTTCATAACCCAATTTAGTATGCAAAGCCTACCATTAATTAATGCAAGTTGTCAATTCGCGATAAGTAAAATTCTTTAAGTCAAATATTCGTTTGTGTTCAATTTCCCGAAGTAATTACAAATAGAAAAGGGAAGAAAAAAATTTCGCAACCTGAACTTGAACCAGAGATCGTGCCTTTAGCTGGTATCACTCTTACCAATTGAGCTATCAAATGAGCAGAATTTGAACCGCTAAGCTTTTACAATGTGTCCATATGGACTTCCATAAAGCCACAAATTGGCAAAGCAGGCCCCTGACTTGCATCTTGGGAATCCTCCTCCTTACCCTTAAATCATGAAATAAAATGAAAAAAATCAACTCAAAGAGAAAATAATTATTATCTTCTCTTTGGGATTTTCTGAAGTGTTGAATTTTCCAACCCCTTACTTTACAATTAGTGTAGAAGCCTCTCTTAAAGTCAAAAATTCCAAACTTTAAGTTGACTTTTTCTTTTATTACTTAAAATTTATCTTCTCTCTGTGTATAACAGCTATTTCTTTACCTAAATGGCAGTTGTGATTGTTGGAATTCAATAGTATCTTTGGTTGATAAGTGCCATAAAAGATGGTTATGGTCACGTCTATAACGTAGCCACTATGCAACCAAGTCACGTGTGATATTTTTCATGATTAATCATCCCGTCATTGTTGATTCTGCATCATAATGATACTTATTTGTCAACAGGCATAATCAGTCAAGAAAGATATCATATGACTAAGCTGTGAGTGTTTGCTATGTTACTTTACACACTTGGTCAAAGTTTGCTTTAACATGTTATAATTTTATCTAGAAAATGTCTGACTACAGGTAAATTTTAATTCGAAACATACAAAATGATTCATAATTTAAAGAAAAAGGAACTGGAGAAGTAACAAAAATTTTTATTAATTTTGGTTAGTCTAACTAATGATAACTAGAATTCTTTTCTGGCCCCCAACGACTTAATGAGAATTCACCGTATGCATTATAAAAATAATAATGAAGCCCCCCCCCCCACCCTCAAAAAAATACGATCTTGGAATCAAATGATAATTAGCTAATCAGAATCAACTTCCTACAGATATATTAAAAAAAATGGATGATTTATAGCAACACTTTAAATGGGAATTACTAGTTAATAAAGCATACATGCCATTCAAGTGCTACTAATAAGGACTTATTCTTTTCAATTCTAGCAAAACAAATACAGACACAATGAAAATTTACTACTGCCTTTTGTCTATGTATGTTTTGTGCTTGAGCATGAAATCATACAGTAATTTCGCAATGCTTTCCTTGAATAGGTTATACCTTCAACTATAAAGAGAAAAAAGGGACACAATTACTTAAATTTAGGCAGCTGTGCAACAAAATACAAGCTCACATTGTAGGTAACAAAAGCTGCTTCAAAACAAGAGCATATTTTACAACGCTTCCCACATGGATAACTAGAGGTTCGCTATAAAACAATTCATAAAAATTACACATAGGTTTTGTTCACCTTCCTCCTGAGCATCGAGAAACGCCACCCGGTCCTCTCTGCCCGTCCGTCTTTACGATTTAAGAAACCACCAAAAGAAGAAGAGATAAAGAAGAATGCGGGTTTAAAGGTGGTTATTTCTATAAATAAACAAACAGCTAGTTAATTATAAATCATGGAAATACGTTTATAAAAATTATTTTAAAAAATTACATATAAAAATGAAATAAATAAATCATTATTCATTATCTTAATCTGGATAATACAAATCACCATAAATAATTAACCCTATTAATTTATAAAATGAATTAGATTAGTTCATTATCGTTTGCAGGATAATTAGCAACATGTGCTAGTGAAAAGGGGATTCACAATTTAAAAAAGTAAAACTTCGATGTGAAGAAGTAATGAACCGCATTCGTTCTAAAGAAAAGCCTTTTGTTAGACGATTTTCTGTAAATTAACTTCTCTATACCGTTCACTAAGGATGAATTAACTCGTATGATATTTATACAAAAGAGATTAATAAGGTTTGAAAAATCTTAAGATCGTCCGTAGTTCCGGTAGATAGCTGAGGGCAGCGACCAAATAGCAAATTACATACTACGCAAGCACAAATTTAAAAAGTGCTCAATCTTAAATAGAATATTACAAATACTTGAATTTATGATAATGAGTTATAAATTTGATCCAATTTATGGATCGGGATTAGTCTCCCTGTCCATTAAATTGGTGGATCACTTTCTTTTCATGAAAACAAAGGTAGTAACTTGCATGACAACTGTCATGTCGATGTACCTTCGGAGGTAAAAATGCGAAGGTAACCCATGTCATGGTGCAATAGGCCCTCAGATATTATTAGCTTTAATATTTCAAAAACCATTACTCTGAAAAAGATGCCAGTAGAGTTGCAGGCTCTTAGTTCTTCGTAAGTTTTCTTGATAAAGAAATTTTACCCTTTTTTTCTTTAAAAAAACAATGAGATTACATACCTCACAGTAGGCTTTTGTTCCTGAGGCAAGAAAGCCAAATCTCGCGACTTCTCGCTTCTTTTTCGAGACTGTTGGGCCGATCATTCTACCATCTCTCGGTAGAATGGATTAGTTCTCGAATATTTAATTTCCCTGATCATGTAGATCTATCTGACTTAAAACTAATTTCTTAAGAAGTGGCCCATTCTAAATAAATACTATATAGAAAATTATTTAAAATAATACATTTGAAATAAAATTATTAAAAATATAAATCTCACACACGAATAAAAGTAAATTAATAATTATTTCTGAAATAGCCTCTTTGGCGCCTTTGGAAATTTTATTATGATTAAAGAAAATCATTCATTCCCTTCAAAATATGTAAATTAAGTCATTAAACAATGGAAACGTACTAATTTAAATTATCTTTATAATAGAAATTATAACTTCGCTAATAATTGAGATGGATGCCTCAGGCGCCGGATGAGCGAGAGATGACTCGTTGAATGGGCGCGCCGAGCTGAACTTTGCCTCAGGTGAATGAGAACAACTTTTGACAAACCATAATTTAAACAAAAAAGTTTTTATTTTTGAGGTAAATTCGATTGCGTTATAACACTTATTTCTATTTATTTATAAATTATTAAAATATTTACTGAACCGGGATACGGAATTTTGGGAAATGGGACAGTTCCCTCCCCCGCCAAAAAATAAATAAATAAAATAAAATAAATAAATAAAATGAAATAAAATAAAATAAAAATAAAATAAAATAAATAAATAAAATGAAATAAAATAAAATAAAAATAAAAATAAAATAAAATAAAATAAAATAAAATAAATAAACAAATAAATATAAAATATAAGTAAATAAAAATAAAAAATCAAATAAACTTTTACATAAATGTTTGAATAATGGTAGAAATAAGATATACACGGGGAAACTTGGGAGTACATTATTGGTATTGGCCAAGGTTATTAGAAATTTCATATTGGCTTTATTCTGCAAAGACGGAATTGGTGTTTGCTGAGGCTTAGCCCAAGAGAAATCCACGGGTTGGATTTGAACCAAGGACCTACTGTTATCCTCCCGGCGCTTTAAAAAAGACTCGAAGGTTTCTTGTTACAGTCCAAGCCGCGGAATTTTCATTACATTTAAGCTGTCTACATTTACAGACATTTCGGTGTGTGGTTCATGGCAAAAAACTCCTGGACGAAACAGAAAAAGGCCGTCAAAGAAAAGGCGACTGTAGCTATGAGAATGACTTGGGGAATAGGAAAAAGAGCGAATATTATGGATGTAGGGGTTAAAATGAGACTATTTGAGTCGTTGGTGAGAGTGTTATTTATTATGGGACGGAGGTGTGGGGGGGGGGGATGCAACGAAACCACTGAAAACAAAAAAAAAATATTTTTTAAGGTTGACATTAGGCCGGGAAAATAATAATAATGCCCGGGGGAAATGGGGAGAATGAGCCTAAAGTTCGGAGCATGCAAAAGAACTTTAAATTACATAGAGAAAGTAGAGAAGATGCAGGATGGCAGTATCCTCAAAAGCTGTTGGGGAGCAGTGAGAAAAGCATTTAAGGAAGGGAGAAATATAAAGTGGTTGCAAAAAATGGCTGAAGGAATAACCGATGAGATTGTGAAGGAATGGTGCAGCGATCAAGCAAATAGAAGAGAGACAAATGAGAAGTTTATGCTGTAGTTAGTACACAGGGAAATAAACGAAAGGAACCGTTTGTGACAAAGATAAAGAAGTCAAGCTATTGCAGCTATTATAGTGAAATTAACCCTTTCTGACCTGAATTTATTTATACAATTTAGAACATTTTTTATTGCTACCACCCATAATCCTTTGGGCCTAAATAACAAGAATTTCAAGACCAAAAAGAGTTTTTGTACTACGACCGGAGGATATAAGGTGATTCCATTTGGCATCAGTCGGACGGGAGGAAGGTTAAGTACTAATGAAGTTGGAATCGCCAGAGTAGAAAGGGTTAAAGAACACCTGCAAAGAGAAAGATATATGAGTATGAGAATGAAGGACAAGGATAGGGCACTATGGGCAAGGGAGGGCGAGAAATGAATGGACGGCTGATTAAAAAGGTTTTCGGAGGATGAAAAGAAACGTAGAGTGTGCGGAAAAGCAGAAGAGACGACGGAACACATTCTCTTTATGTGCGAGGAACTGGAAGTAGCAAGACGAACATATAACCTAAGAAAAGTGCAAAACTGGGAGAAAATATTATTAGGGGGAAATTCGGTCAATTGGCAAATAGTTAAATTTTTAAAAGAAACAGGATAAGAAAAGGTGAGGGAAGAGAACCAGAAGAATAAACTAGCAAGAACCAAAATTATCATTTTAAAAAATTTCTACTGCATCTTTACAATCTAAATTAAGCTTACTATATACAGGGTGTCTCATCTAAAGTGAACCAATAGCCAACTTCTAAAATACAAATCTGACAGTACTTTTTCAATGGAAGAATTATTATATTTTTAAATGAGGCGTTTTTATGTGTATTCTATTTCCAAAATAAACCGAAGCCATTTTCGAATATGGAAGTCATTCATATTTACAACAAAGAAAACTATTTTAACAAATGCAGAAGTGGAGGTACAGATAGAAGAAATGAAATTTTAAAAGTATTTGGGAAATCATTATATTGGCTAAAAGTATGCTGCTACTAAAAATAATAAGTATTATTAACTGGAGATGCGTCTCCAAGCATAGGTAATGATTTTTCAATTGAAAAATGGAAGGAAAAATTCTGCGATCTGGATTCGAACCAGGAACCTCGATTATCATGGTCGATGCCTCTACCAATTGGGCTATCGCAGACACCACGGACAGCCAAGCTATAACAATCTCCATCTCCAGACAGACGCCTCTCCAGTTAATAATTATTATTATTTACTTGTGAGTTCATCAACTTTCTGATGGTTTGGAGTGGAGAAATTCTCGATCTGCGGGCCAGGTTCCCGTCTCCCATTGGGCTTTCAACCGTGACAACTTGGTTGTCTTTAAGACACCTTGAGACAGCTTGGTTGTCCGTGGTGTCTGCGATAGCCCAATTGGTAGAAGCATCGGCCATGATAGTCGAGGTTTCTGGTTCGAATCCGGGTCGCAGAATTTTTCCTTCCATTTTTCAATTGAAAAATCATTATGCTGCTACTGTTTGGCAGTGAGTGTATATCATTCTTTGAATACAATTAACTTATTAATAATGTTTCTGAACTCAGTTAAATGATTTCAGTATTCATTTTTTTGTAAACTGAAAGATTCAATTATGCGTACTAAATGGTCATATTTTTTATTGTAGTTTTCAAATTCAAGTTGCTTAATGAATATAGCCAATTTGCAATACTGAAATCAAACCATTTTTCTAAGAAGCAAATTGCTTTTTCCAAAAAAAGTACAAAATTAATATTAAGTTTCTTCAGAAGTTTAGGTGAAGAAGATTCCAGCACTCATTTTTTTCTTTCTTTGTTTCATATCCA
Organism: Rhysida immarginata; assembly: GCA_023313115.1. Lineage (NCBI taxonomy): Eukaryota > Metazoa > Arthropoda > Chilopoda > Scolopendromorpha > Scolopendridae > Rhysida > Rhysida immarginata. The sequence goes on along the minus strand of JAHWFO010057280.1, from coordinate 25,693,780 downwards.
AAATAAACTCTTCTTTTCTGTGCATTAGTTCTGTTTTAAGGGAATTCATTATGTTATATACATCCAAAATTGTAATGAGGTTACCTTCTAAAGTGTTTACAATTTTAATAAATATTTGTAAAATATGACTGCAAAAATGCAGATAAATTTCAATTACAAAATTAGTACTATTTAGCTCTAATGAATTTTGCAAAAGTGTAGGGTAATCTTCATCAAAACTAATAAAATAATTCCTGATTGGTTTTCACTTTATTAAAATTGTATCTGTATAAGGTAACAGAGAGGTCTGTCTATTCTCTAATGACATTTGAGTTCATGAAAATCTCCATCGATCGATGCTATAAATGTTTTAGTAGAATGAGAAAAGTGACCGGAAATTTTTAGGACTATTCTCAATATCTTAGGAAGTTTATGGCATATTTCATGCAGTTATGAAAAATATGCGCGTAAAAATTTCCTTTAATTAACCCAGGAACAATTTTTATATATTTGTAAATAAGAAATGACGAAATCCAAAAGTCGAATTTGTATTAATAGTCCTTAATGCAGATATACGAGGCGTGTCCGGGAAGAAAGGTTACAACGACTAAAATTCTTTCAAATAAATGATTTATTTGACAAAATTCACAACAAAAACTTATTTAGTGATACGGGGGGTATTTTTTTCGACGTAATTGCTGCCATTATCCAAACACTTGTTAAGTTTTGATATTAGCTTCTATATCCCACAGTCATCGTGGGAGCGTTTGATGCTGGAACAACTTTCAAACTCGTGCTTGATCTCTTCATCGTCGTGGAAGCATTGCCCAGCAAGATGTTTCTTAATGAAAATAGGAAAGAAAATTCCACAGCCTGGAATTCGATCCAGGAACCTTTAGCTCATCGTGCTGACGCGCCAACCAATTGCACCACTTTGGGCATGGAAGCATTACGCAATCTACATGTCCTTAGGACTGGTTAGAGCAATACCCAGTTCACAGTCCGTTATCTTTCCCACTGGCGTACGTACTATTCGTTAAAGAGAAAATAAAGAATGGTCTGTGAGGATTTTTACACGCCAAACTTCAGATGTTTAAATTATTGGAGACGGCCTACCGCTTCTGTGTTCGTTATGAACATCGGTCCCGTCTTCTGAGCAGTGTTGTCCACCTGTCCACGTTTGACCCGGACAGACCAGTATTTCGACAAAACGTCCGGTGAGAGGCGATTGTCCGGGTTACCAACTACGAGGGGCATTCAAATTTAACCTGGCACCAGTTATTTCTCAAAGAACTCTGCTTGCTTCTCTACACATTTTTTTCCAGCGTTCTGGGAGCATATGGATACCGGTTCTGTAGATATATTCAGGCTGATGTCGAAACCACGTCAGGACAGCCTTTTTCACTTCCTTACTGGAGCCGAACTCTGCCCTCCCAAGAACTCTTTCAATGGTCCAAAAAGGTGATAGTCGCAAGAGGAGAGATCCGGGCTGTATGGAGGATGTGATAAAATGTCCCATTTGAGTTCCGTCTGGCATTGCCTTGCAGAAAACAAATACCACTGATAAGCAGTCCTGGTCGCTTTTTCCTTAGTGCCGGGTTCAGGAACGTCCTCAAAACGTCACAGGGTGCATTTATGGTTAGACGTTCTTCCAGAAAATCGACATGAATGATACCCTTAATGTCCCAGAAAACAATCGTCATCACTTTCGTTGCCGATGGTGTTATCTTGAATTTCTTGGGTCGTGGTGAGTATGGTCGCACGCTTGCTTTCAAGAGTATGGAGATGAATCCATGTCTCGTCGGTGGTCACAACACGCCTTAAGAAGCTGTCACCTTTCCTGTCATATCGCTACAGCAGCATGGAACAGATTTCCATCCGGATGGTTTTGTGATCCTCGGAGTGTTGCTTAGGGACTCATCTCGCACAGATTTTGTTTAATTTCAGCTTATCGTGGATGACGGTCTCCACGCTACCAGTGCTCATGTTCAGTATTGAAGCCAATTCTCGGACATGAATCCGCCTGTTGTCTCTTATCAGTTCGTGAGATGATGCCATCATTGATAGTAGTTGCTGGCCTTGCCTTATGAGGTTCATTGCCGGTGGATTCTCGCTCTCCTTCAAATTTTTGGTACCAAGCGAAGAAGGATGATCGAGACAAACATGACTCGGTGAACTGTCTTTGATGTCTCTGATGAATTTCAGATACTTTTACACCTTCGTTGTGGAGAAATTTGATGATTATTCGTTGTTCCACTTTGGACGACACATCGCTGTCCGCCATTTTGTTTAAATAAACAATCGGTATCATGGCAACCGGATGAGTGATGCTGTATTTGCATGACAGGCAAATGAAAGTTTAATTTTTACAACAAGGAAATTTACAAAAAATAAAGTCCAGGTCAAATTTGAACGCCCCTCGTATTTCGAAAATTTCAACATAAAATGTACTTTTTCCATATAAAAAAGATATTTTAAAAGAAAAAAAATTCTTTTAAAATGTGTTGTTTCACTGACGACATGCAACTCGGAGCAATGTCAAATACATTTTTAAAAGAAAGCATCCATGAATGCGTTTTGTTTGTTTAATTTTCTCTCTTCTATTTGTTAGTTTGAGCGTCCAGGATCTTTACACCATCCAAGTGGCAACAGTGCTCCAGAGAATTCACGACTTCACCTCGTTTCATATTGTCGACTTATATTGTTTCCATACATGGGAACAAGTGCTTTGTGTTTTCATTGGGTGCTTACCTTATGCTTGGAAAAAACGTATGACGGAGCACACCTTATTTGGCGGGATTCTGAATCGGCACAGTCATTTTATACTCTTGTAAAATTACTCGAACTAGACTCCACGTAGCAATGACGAACAGCCGCGAGATGGTTGTGGAAGGCTAAACGTTAAAACCAGTATAGCCAACTTACGCAATAATATTACTTTACTGACACGCATCGTTCATTATTGTAAGCTAATTTATATTGGTCTATTGACTTTTATATAGAATGAAACATACCGCCAGCTGATTCATCTGAATATTCATAAAAATTATGAATTTATTTTGAACCCCATTTCCAGCAGTGAAATATTTCACCGCTGATGGGAAGAAGTTTATATTCTTATTGGAAGCATCAGTTTGTAAGCAAATCGAAAATGTAATATAAATGAAACCGAAGGAGATTCACAACAATCATAAAAATTAAGTATTTTACTTTTTTTATTGCGATTACAAAAAGTAAAGTATATTCATCTAAAATAATGTACACTACTTTATATTAGAGTACGGGTGGCAACGCTATATAGAATGGATAATTCGAAAATAGCATATCGTGCAACAACAAATGTAAGATTAGTTAGAAAATAAATTTATTATTAGCTGTTTCCTTTTATGTATTTGTTATCTGAAAATAAATATTTTATCAAGAATTTATGATAAACAATTTATCAGGAATCTGTCATATATTCCTGACTTTATTATATGATTATCACCACTCTCATAATGATTATAATCGAGGAAAAGGTGCGTTTACCTGTGTGGATTTCCAGTTTCGTGCATACATTTTGCCAAATGTGTGGCCTCGAATTCGAATTTGCCAGGGACTAATTTGGACATATGAAGTTATAACGCGCAACTAATCATTATGTTTATTTAACAAAAACGCTTTCAAAAGTCTAAAAATTGCAGGAGTAAATGAGAAGGTCATTTGCAAAAGGTGGTATCTTGAAAAATTATAAATATTCAACTTTCATGTACGATAGATAAAGGGGGTAAAAATACACAATTATCTTCCAATTGAAACTTGATAACGAAATTCAGTGTCTGCGGCAGGAAGTGGTATGTTTCAGTTTTGAGGTGCTGCAAAAGAGTGTATCTTTTCAAAATCATCAAAGAAATCGCAATGAACCCAACGTGTTTATGCTTAACATTCGACTGCATGCAGAATCAAGTTTTACCTAAGGTTCCGGACTAGAAGGCCTTCTATAATCATCAGGTATACTACTACGCACTTGGATTTACTCAAGACCAGCCCAGTCGTAAGCTTCCGAAAGAAAATGTCCATGCTTATATGTGGACAGAAAATGAATCCGCTCGAGAAAGCAATCAAGTGGCTAGTACCTTACATCACCGCCGTCAAGCTAGTTATTTAATTGAAAAAATCGTGTACTTTTGGCTTGCGGCGTATGTGGAGGACAGAACAAAATTCGAACAGTGTAATGGAGGTATTTGTCACTGGCTGGCAAATTCTGCCCCAACACATATCAAAGAAGTACAACTGCTTTTCCCAGTGGCAGGATATTCCTATCTAACATCAGACAGATGTTTCGGTGTATTTGAGAAGAAATTTCGGAAGGAGGAGATCATTACTTCTCCAGATGAATATTCTAGCCTAATTTCAAAAACTGGCTTGGAGTACATTGGCAATTTAAGGACTGGACTTTAGGTATTGATATGGTTGCAAAAAAGCCGTTGCCTTTCTCCATCCAAGCAATGAAGACATTGCTGTTCACCCGTGGAAACTCACGTCAACATACGTATTATTATGATTCGTGCTGAACCACTGTTTAGAGTTGACTCCGGAATAAACAAGAGAGGAAAATCGTGGAACATCCCAGAGGCTCGTTTGAAAGGATTGTCTGTAGAAATGGAGCCAGCCAAGATGAAAGATGTTGAGAATCTTCTAGCTCAACACTTTGGAAACGATTTGGAAATTCAAGGCGGAGAGCGTCTCTAATTCTTCCGATCTATTTCACGAACAAAGAAATGGATACTGTGATGACGTTGAAATTGAAGAAAACTGTGCATGCTTGGAAGATGAGAGCACACAGTTTGTGTGAATTGTTTGTGGGCAGCCTTTGATCACTACTCTACATGTTTTTCGTCGTAAATAAGTTTGTGAAATTAGCATTGTTATTTATCAAACAGGTAAATAAAAATTGTCAAACAGTAAAACGGGGTGTGTCCCATATGATGTTCCTTCCAAAAGGTGGTATATTGCATGTGTCTTGCAATAAGTGGTATCATGTTATTGAAAATATGTTTTCTGAACTAATTATTCGGATTATATTTCAAAAATAGGTTTGGAATATTTCACAGGTACTCAGCAAAAACATTATTAGGTTATTTGTTAGTTAACGTCGTTTGTTAAGCATAGAAATGTTTTTTGCATTTACTGTAATTTATGTTACGAAGAAGGTAACACCTTTTGCAAATGACCTCCTCAAATATCACATTTTAATTATTTTTAATATTTTTAAACCGTAAGGCCTCCTTTAAGGCACTTAGCCTGACAGTTCTGGTTTCCAGTTTCCTAAAATCAAGTTAGGGTGACCAGATACCTTCTTTTAAGAAGAACAGGCCTCTTTTTATAAAGCTCGTCCTACCCGAAAAATTTGTCCTCCGTACTTTATTTTTTGTTTCTTTAAAGACCAATTGAATATTTAGTGAAAATTTCTCTGATTTACTTCGACGACGCAGTTAATTGGTCGGTAAAACAGCGTTTGCGTTCGATTGAAGGTTAATTGCAGGTTAACTGAATGAATGAGGGAAAAAAAGAAAGATGACAATTTCTATTCATGACATTTTTATAGCTTTTATGGCTGTCTCTAAGTATTGACAAATTTTTAAACATATTAATTGCATGAGTTTTTTAGTATATTCGTAACTTCCCAATAGGAATTGAAATAAAATGTTTGAACCTGCACAGTATATTTGTTCCTCGATCTCTCGAAATCAGTCTCTGCAGAATCGTTTCTCTCGTCCATTCAATTGGCCAGCTATATTTGACGTTAAGTGGATATCATATGTCATATCTGATATTATAATGAACTTGCATAGCCTTCTTTAATGAGTTATTACAAAAGAATCTCTCCGTATGAAAACGAATTCATTAGAGTGAAAAATGTAAATGAATTACGTTAATTACAGAATAAAGTGGTGCTAGTTTTCCTGAAAGGAAAAAATAGCGTTTTGCGCTTTTCCTCCCCCCATCCATCTCCCCATCGTGTCCTCTTTGGCGTTCAATATTTCGGGCCACCTAAGTCTCACCAGACAATTAAATAGTGATAATTAACAGGGCCATCCAATTTAGATTTCAGTGTAGTTAATTAATGTCAGATGCATTCATATTGTAAGGACTCCAAATGTATTTCTGAAAAAGCGCTTACATAGAAACTTGAAATTACTGTCGCTTCTCAACATATTAGAATCATTTTTCAACCGTCGATTTTTATTGATATCATTTTAAGCACAATAAAAAATAAAAATGATACTCCATGGATAAGGTACACTAAACAAAGAACAAAACAGCGAAGTTAGTGTACATTAAAGCTACACTGATCAAAATGTCTGAAATACCATTCATTTTATAGTAAAAATCTAGTAAAAAAAACTCTGGGAATCGTTTTTAATAGAAATTTTAATTACCTTTAAAATGAGATATTGCAAAAGGAAATCGGTCAAAAATTAACTGAGATATTGCGTAGTTTCTGAAAAATAGTTTCAGAATAGCAGACATGAGGCTACAAAACAAAATTAGAAATATCTTGGTTAATATTTGTACAACCAAAAACACATTTGGCCATTCTTGTAGAAAATGAAATTCTCACAAGATTAGTCGAGAATCAACCATTCTCGACCATTTTCCTCGTGAATCAAGAACTACGGAGATTGAAACATTAAACTGGGAAATATATCAAATGCACTTAAATTTAGAATATATATTGTAAGAATGTTTCGTATAGGGCTCTTAATAACCGGATCATACGATTATACAATACAATAATCAGTTAATACAATAAAATCAGTTAATACAGCTAAATGAAACCACTGAGCCTAAGCTCGTAGGGTTTACACTAAAATTAAAACTAAAAACTAAATCTAAAAGGAGGATTAAAAAATAATAATATAAAATTATGATGGAAAAAGAAAAAAAGAATCAAAATCATTATTTGAAAAAAACCCATTTTTTTATAACTCTCCGCCAATTTCCTTTAAGGGAAATATTTTTAATATATATAGGAGCAGAATTATAAATTCTTCTAGAAATAAAATAATATTGATGAAGAGAATTTGTATGTACAACAGCTGGAATCGAAATCGTATTAGTCGCAACATATCTAGTTTTTCAGAAAACGAAAGGTCGCCACCTTGAATTACGTGATCGTTCCTATACGCCACACACCCGAAAGTGACAATCAAAATTTTTCAAGAGCCCATTCCTGATAATAAAATAACTCTCCTATCTTCCCATCACTAAAGCTGCAGGAGATGACATATGCTCATCTTCTATCTTCTTCTTCTATATATATAAAGAAGGATGTTTGTTTGTTTGTGGGTTTGTTTGTTTGTTTTTTATACAAATATACAGTTTTATTCCAATCTTGATAAAATTTCGCATACATGACCTTCAAAGCATGAGGAAGGTCACTGTCTACCTCAGATTTCGAAAAAATAATAATTATTGATAAAAAATCGATATTCATGGTTATGGCAGGGCATATTAATGAGAAATATCTCATGACCAACAATGCAAATAAAAGTTTGTGCAACAATAGGTATCAACAATGGTGTCAACACGCAATGCACCAACACTATGCACGGACCAACAATATATATCTCATGACCAGCAATGCAAGGAAACGTTTGTCCAACAATAGGTATCAACAATGGTATAACAAGCAACGCACCAACACTATGTAGGGATTAATAATATATATCTCATGACCAACAATGAAATGCATAGTTTGTGCAATATAGATAAGGTTCAATTTGTAACAATGCATAGAATTCCTGTTATTCAGGTTTTTCTTAGAATTGAGAGTTCTTAGTAGCCTACTTAACAATTTCTTGAAAACCTTTAGAAATGATCAGTAATTGGGGATAATAGAGAGTTAGCAGACTATTGAGAAAGAGTGGAAAGACGACAGAGGAAGCGATCCTTTAGCTCCGTGCTGTATTGAGCAAATGGTAAGCATGTCGATAGAAGATTCGGCGACTGTAAGACTACAAAAAGTGAAGAATGGCCAAGTTTTGCTTCAAGACATCGAGTGAAGAGTGGAAATTGCAACAACATCAAGTGTACATCTAAAGTGAGATTACGTGAGTAAGAAATTATTTAGAGTAGCAGCGGCATCCTTGGCGAGGTCCATCCATTGTGTGTCTTAAAAAATTTTTTTTTCGAATTTTCCTTAAGAAGTTTTACTGTATTAATTCTAAGCGTTTTCATGTGTTTATTTTTAAGGTATTAATAATGCAGCGTCTATTGATGAGGCAAAGGAGTCACGCGTGTCTCCCTTGAGCTCTCTATCAAACGTCCAGATGACTGGCAAAATTTGTGTGTCTGGAAAGGAAAGAGAAAGAACGAGTATTGGTCAGAGAAACTCTGCAACTAAACCAGAAAAAGCTATACGGGCATTTGAAACATCTGAACAACGGGAGTTTCGAACAGAGCAAGAGGGTATAAGAGCTTCTACGTCAAGGGCAAGAAAAACTTGAGTCTAAAGTATCTGGTGATGCTCCGCAGTGGTGAGGCAAGTCAAGAAGAGTTTAGATAAAGTTTCGATATATGACCTAGACTTCCTGTTTTTCGTATTTTTCGTAGAATGGATAGTCCCTTTGCTCTGTGTTGTATTGATTGAGTGATTATTTAACAAATTGGGAGTTATAATTTTATTTTTTGAGATTGTTCTCTTTGCCTACAAATGTAATTATCCCGGGCAACGCCGGGTACCTCTGCTAGTTACACGTACTAATATGGATCGTTATGGGGTTTACAAGTGTGATTTTACCAATATAGTTACGCAAGCCAAAGTAAAAGAAAGTTAGGCGTTAGGATAAAATATCATTTCACATTTTTTATAGTCCGTATTTTGGGAAGCACGTTTCAATGTCGGGGCATGACTATGATAAAAACTCTATCAAGATTTCTCATTTCTCAGATAAACCTTGTATGGTGAATTTTCGAATTGTAAAACCATCACCTGATAAGCTTATCATTTAAGCAACTATATTGGATCACTTAACGTCATGGATTGGACAATATATTTAAATATATTAAATCCTCTCCCCCTGATCAAAGTGCTCAGATTATAATAATACTCTGTAATTTCGGTATTTTGTCTCATGTTGATGAAGATACATTCGTGGAAAGTGTTTTTCTATAGTATTATTATTGTCTGAAAGTTTATAAAGAATTATTATTACACATATAAAAAAATCTACTTTGACATGTTTCTACTGATAAGACTATTTATCATAACACAGACTACAAATCATGTAAGTAGATAACCGAAGCATGGTGATGTATCAATTATATGGTGATATACAGTGTGTCCCAACGGTACATGTCCAAATGAAAAACTGAGAACTGAGTAGAGGACTTCAATATATGAGTATCACCCCCATGTATGTTATCCGAAATGTTCCCATCATGGAGATAATAATGAATTTGTAGTTTTGTCAGTAATTCCGTTAAAATGTGTGTTTTCGGGAATGTATGTCGTTTTGAGGAATTTCGTTAGTGGAAATGAGCAACATAGTACTAAATTTCAGAAAATGGACGAATTGCGTGCATAAAAATTTTTAAAAATCAAAGTTAAAGTAGGAAGTACTGAGTTGTTGTGAAATTTCAGAAATCTTTGATGATGAATCTAAACAAAATAAATCAAGTCACAAAAATGGTAGGTATTTTGTGACATTGCGTCACATAGATCTACACTGGCAGATCTATTTATAAATTCAGTTACGATATCCTTTTATATTATTTAAACAATCTTTTGGACGTTCGCTCTTTTTGTTTTTATTTTGAGCGCTGCCTTTTTTCTCAAGGCATTTTTCGTCTCAGCGATGGGATGGACAGATGAGTACCCCATTGTTGAGACCACGTGATGTGTTTCCTGTTGAGCAGCGGGATGAGGGAGAAAGCGGTGATGGAGCGTGGGAGTCTAATGGAGCTCTCAGAGACTCTGAGTCAGAGTGACTGTTATCATCTGATTTATTGCGTTGTATATTTAAAGATTGATGTTTGAACCGCATAATGTAATGAGAGAAACAAGCCCTGCTGATTGTTTGGCGACATCAATGTGTGATTTATTGATTTATTGATGGCTACAATCTGCTAGATGACATCTTCAGAGCATGAATTGGAGGAGTACGGCGTGCATATAAAAAGGCAAATATATGGTCATTGTGCAGTCATATGGTGGGGAGGAATCGTAACGAAAGAAAAGTAGTTGGCTGTCCGTGTCAAAACGTCAAATGTGTCTCACATAGAAGTGGAAGGAATTATACCTAACCCACAGAGGTATTTCCGCTCATTCGTTATTGATGGTCTCTGATTCGTTAATGCGAGGTGAGGCTCAAAATCACAAAGTAAACCACTGAGCTCTATAAAACAGAGCGCTTAGGGCATCTCACGCGCATCGCCTCTTGGCAGCCATCTTGTGGTGGGACAATGTCCGTTTTACACTGTAGAAGACGTACATTAGGTTTGTACAAAATTAATGGCCGACGTATACTACATTAAAATGCAATAACTCGTTTCAAACAACACTCTATTAATCCAAGTGACATCCAGCAGTTTTAATACACTGTTGCCAACGAGTGCTGGAAGAGTGGTTCGACCCGCATTATCAGACCGTGCAGCACCTCGATTGGCCCGTCAAATCTCCAGATCTGAACCCAGTAGAGAATTTGTGGGACCACCTGGAGGAACGTGTTAAGCGGAAGAATCGCCATCCGACTAACATCGCCGACCTGCGGGATAAATTGTATGCAGCATGGTTGGAGAAAAACAAGGACTATCTAAAGACACTCATACAATCAACCCCCAAGCGCTTTAAAGCTGTAATTAAAAGCGAAGGTGTGGACGCTCATTAACAGCAAGTGACTAATTTTTTGTCCGGTGTGCTTAATTAGTAAGCCACTGTAAACATCGAAATATTAAGCTATCAACATGTAGAATAACCTAGTAGATGGAAAAGAAGCCGTGAATTAGAACGCAATTCGCAAAGTTTTTCATGAAAAATAACGAAACGCAGTTTCTTTAACGAAATCTAAACTGATGCTTATAGAGAATTATTCAGACAGAAATATTTTAGAATTGAAGGAATCATGTGAAATACGAAAGGCACTACATGATAAATGCATAATGGATAAAGTTATAAAAGAAACGAATAAATTAAGAGAAAGCACTCGAAATATTGCCTCTCAGATGGATATGAAAGATTATAAAAACGATTTGAAGAAACATTAACATCATAGAAATTTCTATCAATGAAAAACAAGCTGTTGAAGTTAACATTAAAACATGAACGTTGAAATACTGATTGATGAAAAATAGGAAAGAAAATTAACAGCCTGGGATCGAACCAGGAACCTTCTGCTCACCGTGCAGATGAGCCAGCAAAATTAATTATTTTTCATCAATAATTTCAAACATCTGAGGTATGGCGTGTATAAAATTCTCATAGAACATCCAATTATTATTCTTTAACGATTATTACGCGAGTAGGAAAGATAATCCCAGCCTGCGAACTGGGTACTGCTCCAGCCAGCCCTAAGGGCATGTAGATAGCGTAATGCTTCCATGCCCGCAGTGGCGCAGTGAGCAGAAGGTTCCTGGTTCGATCCCAGGTTGTGGAATTTTCTTTCCTATTTTTCATCAATAATTTAAAACATCTGAAGTATGGCGTGTATAAAATCCTCATAGAACATCCAATTATTATTCTTTCATGAAATATTGATTAAAATTAGAGGTGGTCTACTTCAAGAAAATTTCTTTTCATTACACTCTTATTTATGATATCAAAGATTATACAGCAGTAACAATGAAGGAAAAGTAGTCAAAACTACTCAACGTTCAAAACATAATCCATCATTCGTTTTCAAAGTAGATGACCAAATGGAAAGTCGCAGTCCAGAATTGAACCACCTGAAATTTTCAGTAATGACAACTTTATCGAATTTGATTTATAAAGTATGCAGCACTAACAATTAAATAACGCAAAATAACTGAAATGCCAAATGGAGAAAATATTAATGGCTTAACACGAGAGCTTAAACACGCAATTATTCCATGCATTAATTGACGTGTTTTAATTTTTTTTTTCTAAAGTTCTTTTTAATGTAATTATTACTAATTTAGAAGATGTAAATGACTTCTTATTTATCCTCAAATTCCCAATTTGAATTCCAGTGTCATCATTTTGAAAAAGGAGAACTACAATTTTATATTTATCAAAATGTGTTATCATTCAGTATATATGAAAAGGAGACTCAAGGGAATAATTTACCCCACTTTTATTCTAAAATTCCCTTAAATTGTAAGGTAAATACAGTACTCAATTTTATATGCTCTCCTAATATCTTATCTGCATATAAACACAAATTAATTGACATATTATTAATAATAAGTATCCTCCATATTTCATTAATAGAATAATGGTCAAGGGTTTTCAGAAAGGGAAAATTAATATCCTTAACTCCATAGAACAAAGAAAAAGGATTTCTATAGCTTACGATTCAAATTTTTTCGCAATTAAAAAATGTTTTCAGGGACAAAATATTCAAATAGTCCCTAAAATAAATAACACCATTAGAAAGAAATTGGTCAACATGCATGTACGAAATGATAGTGAGGATAAAAATAACAAAGATGTTGATCAACACAATCTTCAAAAATTATATAAAAATGATTCGGCTTTCCACAAGTAGACCAACATGATGGCATTTATGAGATTACGGGTTCGGACTGCGATGTTAATTATATTGGTCAGTCTGGTCGCTCTCTTTATTCTCAATTATAGGAACATGAGAGAGCGATTAGGCTTAACCATTGTGAATACGCTTTGGCCAGACACTTTTACACTACGGACCATAAAATAATGAAACTTTGAAAATTTTGGGTAAAGAGGAAAATTGGAACAAACGGATAATAAAGGAAGCCCTATTCATAAAAAAGTTTGTACTCGGCCAAAGCATCTTATGATGTTCACACTGATTGGTGCATAATGTGATTGATATCTTATCACATGACTTCCCTTTTTATTTACTCACTTTCATTTGTTATTTTTGGTATCATCCTCCCTCACTTGTTTTCTGAAGATGAGCACCGGGTTTGCTCAAAAACGTTAAAGAAGTTTTATTGTTTCCAATTATTGGCTTAAATATGTTTTAGATAGAATGTCTATCAGAAAATTCACTTCTAAATTATTTTCAAAATTTTCAATTTTATTATTGGTGGCTTAAAAGAATCTCCATTGATGCCAGCAGTGACCGCCTATATTAGTGTTTCATTTACTGTGAAATTGAATATTGTACCTGCAACCTGAGCAATGTTTTCTACGAACTGTTCTACCAGTGATGTTCATCGCAACAGTTGACTGGTCCATCATGGAAAACATCATTCAACTTTTCATTTGTATGTATTTTAAACTTTTATCTGTATGCTATTTTAAAATAACAGACATCAGAACTTTTTACATCGCTGAAATTTTAAAAAAAATGTATTTTAAATGGTGATTTAAATGTTTAAATCTTGTGTAATTTCATGGCTTTTTAAAATTAACATTTTTACGTTCAGTTCCTTGATACTGGTTTATGAAAATCGTGTTCTTAAAAAGAATTCAGTTTGATAAGTTTTGAAATTCTGAAATTGTTGGATTGATACATTTAGGTACTGGGGAAGGTGGGCTATTGTAGACTTTTTTATAGCTATATTTTCTTTTTGTTGTTCAGTTAATTTTTACTGTTGGGTTTATAAATAAATTCGAAATTAGAAGAATTCTTTTATATTAATATATTCAGTTTTCCCAACTTTTATTATTTGAATTCTTTTTAATGTAATTATTTTGCCACAATATTATTTTTAAATTAAAAATTTTTAAATTTATTTCACCTTTAATTTATTTGGGCCATTTATTAAATGACCAAAAAACCTGTAAGTATGCTTTATTGTTTATGCTCACGTATAAAAGTCAGAAAATAAATAGGACCAGGAAAGTCAGAAAAGCCCTTTATTAAAACTCCAACGTTAGGCTTTATTATAACTCTACCGTTTTGCTATTCTGGGACCTATTTATTTTCTGATATTCACAGCAGTCTTAGCCATCATGCAACTCTTAAATATAAAAGTGTACTTTTAAAAGACAGTAAGATTATAGGGTGTAATTAAAAAACAAACATGAATTTTAATTTCAAAAATTTCCAAGTAAAACAAAAATTCCAAGTTAAAAAAGTGTATTCAATCATTTCCAAGTAAAACAGTACAAGTAGCGCCATATCTGCGCGATAAATAGAATCACGCAGCAACGACCTTGGGCCACACACATATATACGAAGTTTCCTTCAGTTTCGACGAGTTCTGACTTGTGAGCTTTCATTCGTGTTCTCTTGCCATTGTGTGAGGCCAGGATTGTTACAACAGTGGAAAACGGTGGCTGTTGCAGGACAATGCACCGTCTCACAAGTCCATCATTGTCCTGGAATTTTTGACGAGA
>JAHWFO010057280.1:25652870-25679207 GCA_023313115.1 Rhysida immarginata | reverse complement strand
GCTTTATGCTTTCAGTGTGGGGAAACGTGTCTGTCTGTCTGTCCGTCCGTCTGTCTGTCCGTCTGCTGTCTGTAACTCTAACTCCTCCGAGGCTATGAAAGATTTTCAAAATCTGTTTTCGTCAGTCGATGAATATGGTTCATGGCACGAACCAGTCACAAATATTATCTAAATCGGTTCATTGGCACGTGCACAAATGGTACCTATATTTTCCCGCCTAGCAATTTTCAATGGGAAGATATATTGAGTAATATATCAAACAAATCGTAATGACGAGATAGAAGCTGACATAAATTACTGTTTTCGCCAATTAATAAATATGGTTCCGGGAATGAACCATTTTGAAAATGGTTGAAATCGAAACAATGACGCATGCTCTAATACAGTAGTACCCTTATGACACCTTCAAAAATTTTCAATGCTAAAATATGGCATTTAATTTATCAAACGACTTGGCATGATGTGTCATGAATGAATATAACATAAAATTAATGTAGTCGAGATTGGTTTCAAGGAACCTGGTTTAGTGGAACCAATATGGTTCATTGGAACTTTCAATGCTAAAAAATGGCATGTAATATATCAAACGACTTAGAATGATGTGTCATGAATGAATATAACTTAAAATTAATGATAGTCGAAATTGGTTCCAAGGAACTTGGTTTGGTTTGGTTTGTTTGGTATTAACGTCCTTTTCAACTGCCATGATCATTTCAGGACGACGTTATAGGGCCGCAAATTTTGCCTCGCAAGGGTTCTTTAACGTGCAGCCAGCAAACGACTAAACGGGACCAACGGCTTTACTTTCCTTCCGAAGGAAGTGCGTGATCTCAGGATTTCCCCCCTGAAAAAATCCTCGTCGTCCTCGGCCGGGGTCGAACCCGCGTCTCGGGCATCAGAGGCGATCACGCAGCCACTGAGCCACCGAGGCCGATGGTTCCAAGGAACTTGGTTTAGTGGAACCATTATGGCTCATTGGAAGTTTCAATGCTAAAATGTGGCATGTAATATATCAAACAACTTGGAATGATGAGTCATGAATGAATATAACGTAAAATTAATGATAATCCAAATTGGTTCAAAGGTACGTGGTTAATGGATCATTATGGTCCATTAGAAACTTACAGTATTAACATAGGGTGGTTTAAAATATGGTTCCACGAATTGTTTAGTTTAATCTTTCGGTACTTGTTATGTCATTCCTTAATGGTTAATTTGTTAATATAATTGCATTTAATGAGATAATATAATAAAATATTTGCTCTACATAATAGCGTAAAAAATAAACGTCGGGTGAGAATTGGAGTGTTCTATGTCATAAAACGCAATTATTGTTCTGTGTTATTTTATTAGGTAATTTGTTCTATCTCCTGAACCTGTCGCCTATTCACTATTGAACTGTTCTATGTCCGTACGCCAATACAATTGCGGCCCTATGAATACGTGAGCCAAGATTAATTCATCTTTCATCATATTAATTCTTTTCCGAGGGTTGAGTCACATTATTGTTGGAGCAGTAGTAATAAAGAATATTTAGAAAATGGGTTAAATTTAACAGAAATGTACGATTTGTACAAGGAAAAAACAGATGATCCTGTTAAAATTCATTTATACATTAACATCTTCAACTATGAATTCAACGTTGATTTTCATAAACCAAAAAAAGACAGATGTGATGGTTGCGAGGAGTGTAAAAATATTATTAACCCAACCAACGATCAAACGGAAGTTCATGATGCGCATACTGCTAGAAAAATCGAGTTACGCAATGAACGTAACCAGGACAGGTCTGCTTTTGGGACGGACAGCGATGGTAAAGTAGCAGTCGTCTGTTTCGAGTTAGAGAATGTACTTTCACTGCCAAAAGCCAATGTTTCAAATTTTTTTATAAAAGGAAACTTAATTTTTATAATTTTACTGGTCACTCACTGTTCTGTGGATGGTAAATGTTACTGCACGCTTTGTGGCATGAGGATATATCTAGTCGTGCAGGAAAATATATTGCGAGTGCTCTATGCCGAATTTTATCCAAAGTCATGGAAACTATCCCAAACATCGAAAAATTAATACTATAGTCAGATTCTTGCATCCCGCAGAATAGAAATTCCATTATGACTTTAATAAACTTAATGTTAAAATGTCCCAATCTTGGTTCTATCCAACAAAAATTTTGAAATGTATGTTAAATACGTGCCATCAATCTGAAGAAAAATTTTTTTTTCATAGGTTGTATAAATGTTAAATGCAAACAAACAACAATATAAAGAATGTTCAAGTTTAGTATTGCTTTAAAAATAAGTATGTTTGTTTCTGAGTTTGAATAATTAAATTAATTTGTAAGTAATTAAATTACTTACAAATTTTGTAAGTAAATTAAATGTTAATAACACAGAAAAAAAATTTTAGTGTGTTTCTTTTCAAATGAAATTTGGAAATTTAAAAAAAATATTTAAGTCTCTTAGAGGCCTGTTCACAAATTATATCACCATAGGAGGTGGGTGGATGGGTCAAAAATAAGTGTGACAAACGCATACTTCAAGCTAAATTTTAGCGTAACCAGAAGGTGGGTGGGTCACCGGAGAAGTCGTAACGAGGGGAGATCAAAAACTAAGTTGCACTAACTCGCCGCAGGAGCGCGCTGTGTGTCGCAATCTTGGAGAAAGGGGCAGACGTCGGATAGGACGGTTGCTGTGGTTTCCCGTCGTGTTTTGTGTGACTAGCGGGCTAAAAGCAATGGCGCGTCAACTGGATGTCCACTCCAAACTTGAGGTGCGGCCTCGTATTGTGAAACGTTGAACCGGTTGCGTAAAGCAATTAAAGAGACGCGCCGGTGTGATTTTGTTGCACGATAACGCAACACCTCACACGGCCCGCCAAACGTGCGAACTGCTGCAGCGATTCAAGTGGGAGGTATGGCAACATCCTCCATACAGTCCCGACTTAGCGCCATGCGACTTTCATCTTTTCGGTAAACTCAAAACGGAAGTCGGTGGACAACGATTTCGAAACGATGAGGAGGTGAAAGCGGCTGTCATCGTGTGGTTTCAAAACGCTGGAGGAGATTTCTATGCATCCGGAATCGAAAAGTTGGTTGATCGTTCGGATAAATGTTTAGGGTCTCTTGGGGACTATGTGGAAAAGTGAACCTACATTGTATGCTGCTATAGCCGTGTTGCTTAGGTGTATACCGTTGTATAGGTGGTGTAATAAATAGCCATACCGTGGAAGTGCAACTTACTTTTTGATCTCTCCTCGTAGTTTATTAAATTTTATATATTTATTCAATTATATAATATATAATTTTAAATAATTTGGAGATAGTACATAACAACACAAAAAATCACATGTTCTTGGAATTATAATGTTCTATCTCCAATCGGAAGTTTATCATTTTTAGCAATAATAACAATCACGCTGTTGCTAGATAATTTATGGTGCAGACATTTAAGAACAGCAGTTTTTTCGCCATAGAAGTCCTGTTTTTCCTAGATAAATGTTGGCCTATTCAAAGTTTGTAAGTGCAGTTTCATCGTTTCATAGATTATGCACATAGAACACTCCAATTCTCACCTGACGTAAAGATTAGAAAGCTTCGAAAATTCTAAGACAATACAATTACATCCATTACCAATTTTATCATGATTTAGGATTTGAGCAAACTAAAATAAACACCTCATAAAATACCAAATGGAGAAAATATCAACTTTCCAAGCAACTTCAAGCAAGCAATAATTCCATGCAAGATTAAGGAAAACCTTTATTGTAGGACCATCTTGCAATACATACTGAATTCGCCTGAGAATAGAAGCTTACAAATCCTGGGATGTAGGACGGGGGTGATTTCCATAACAGACCACAGTAATTGATGATGTGGTGATTACACTGGTCAGGGAAGGATGTTTAACCCCATCTTGAACCAATTTGGATATTACTGGTGTCATGGATGGAGTCGTTATTATTCTGGGAATTACCTTTGGGGAAAAATGTATATGCCAAAAGGTGGGCTTTGGTCACTCTAAATTTGTTGATAGCTTTATTGGACACTATAGGCGACGTAAAACGGTAAGCAAAATAAGCGTCGCATGGGGGCGCATTGTAGAATGGGAAACCAACCAAAGTTGAAAGGGCGGATATTTGAGAGCTTTGCATAAGTTTGCATAGGGACGCCGCCTCTGTTGATCACTCTGCCGTTTTTAAAGGTGATAAGGAGAAAACCACTGAGTGCCAGTCTGACGGAATCTCCACCTCTGAGTTTTTTTTTTAAGAATTCTTCACACAAAAAGCCATCTGGTGGCTGGGAGTTATAAAGAACGAATAATCGAACCACATATTTGTGCTCATTGTAGTACACATTATTGCTTTCTCTTTATTTCGTTCACCTGAGTTATGAGTTATATTAAGGCAAACGAATAGTGTAGTTAAAAGGTAGAAAACGGGAAAGTTTGAAAATAAAATAGTGTTTTATTATAAACATGAGGACAACTCTTATTCCATTTAAAAGAAAACATTCCTTTTCAGTTACTGAATGTCAGGCATTGACTGATTGAAGAAAGCCTCCCTCCCCTGGTTTATCTTATCTAAGTTTATAAGGTAGTAAACTTTTGTCAAAAACTTACCACGTTCTTCGATCATTTCAGACTAAGATCAATTGAAGCAATTATATTTTATTAATATTAGTTAAAGTTTGAGCACCTACAGTTATCAATTGAACCTGCTTAAATTTAAGATATAAAGGTAAATAATAACTTCGATAGAAACAACGTTTCGCTGCAATTGGAGTTAACCCTTTCGGTCACCTTGGCAACATATGTTTCCAACTTGTATCTTGGACACATACCTTGTGACAGGATGGCTTTACGGGTGTCTGCGGTAGCCCAATTGGTAGAGGCGTCGAGCATATGACACTCGAGGTTCCTGGTTCGAATCCAGGTCGCAGAATTTTTCCTTCCATTTTTCAATTAATATCTTTACCTGATGCTTGGAGGATCAGATCCAGTTCAATTTCTTTATTTATTACTAGCGGAGGACCTGGCGTTGCCCGGGATAATTACACTTGTAGGTAAACAGAAGAATCTCAAGAAATTAAATTTTAACTCTAAATTGGTTAAATAATAACTCAATCAATACAACACAGAGCGAAGGGATTATCTATTCTAAGAAAAATCCGAAGAACAGGAACTCTAGATGATATACTGGGACTTTATTAAAAATCTTGTTGACTTGCCTCCGATTAAAACAGTGTCCATCTTCACCACCAGAGAATATCACTGGATACTTTAGACCTAAGTTTTTCTTGTCATTGACGTAGAAGCTCGTATACCCTCTTGCTGTATTCGAAACTCCCGTTGTGCAGATGTTTCCAATGCCCGTATAGCCTTTTCTGTTTTAGCTGCAGGCTTTTTCTGACCAATACTAGTTCTTTCTCTTTCCTTTCCAGACACACAAATTTTTGCCGGTCGTCTGGACGGTTGATAGATAGCTCAAGGGAGACACGTGTGACTCCTTTGCCTCCTCAGGCCTTTTTTATGTCCTGTCGCTGCATCATCTTTTCATACTCATTATTAATAATTCTTGGAAGCGAACGTTCAATCATCGCATTATCAGCATTTCAGTTTCCAAAATATTCACATTCACACAGAATATAGTCAAAATGTATTCTTATGAAATGTTTGGATCTGCTGTGCTACCAAATAAGCCATGATGAGTTCCTATGCCTTTAACTGATGACATACATGAGTTTCAGAACTTTTTAACCAAGGTGAGAAATAACTTTTTGCGCGTACATACAATAAATCTGATGTCTGTCTGTTTGTACGCGCATCACACAAAAACCACTGGACGGATTTTGATGAAACATAGTATGGTTAAACTTATTTCTGGGTCAACATTTAGGGTACTTTTGATCCCGATCAATCACGAAGTTCTCGAGAGAATTATGTTTTTCTTCTATCTTCTTTCTTTTTTTTTCTTTTATCTTCTAACTTTAAGTTGTTTTCTAAATTTTTTTTTGTTTTGATATGGTAAAAGGATATTTATAAATTATAAGAAACTGCATCAGTATGTGTTTCAGTGATCTTCGTGTATGAAGTCGCGGGGACAGCTAGTTTTCAATATTTTTTTTTTCAATGAAGATTATGCGTTACTTTTCTTATTAAGAGAAACCATTATACAAAGCGAAACAATGTGTGAAATTTTATTCAATTAAAATTTTTTATTAATGTATTCAATATAAATTTAATTATGGATTTCTCAGTTATATAGAATAATATACATTTAAAAATAGTATACAATACCTTTTTAAATCTTAATGAAATATAAAGTTTCAATAGACCTTGATGTATTGTGCAATATAAAAAGACACCGATGACGTTGTGGAATACACAAAGCTTGACATTGTCGTGTCTAAATTTAAATATTTATATTTAACAAAACTGAGAATATGTTTCATGATTTTATCAATTGATCAAAATTTGGAAGAGGAAGTTTGAAATCAACATTTCCAATTAACCAGTAAGTCTTCAAATTTCCAATTTTCTATGAAAGAAAACAAAAATTTGATTATTTTTTTTTATTTGCACTAGACCTAGTTTTTTTCAATAATCTAAAGCATAAAAACTAAACTTAAATTTAATATTTAAAAATGGCATCTAATTTGTTAAATTTCTAAAAGTAACATTCAAAAAAATAATCTCTGAAAATATAAAGGTGTTAACGAAAATTCTCCCTCTGTATAAACAGTGGACGAACAGCTCTTATAGTACAGAGGCTGCACTTGCTGCAGGACACACTCTTGATAAATTTGTGAGGAAACTCCGTAGTAGTACTTCAGTTTGGCCACATAGTTTCGGAGCAACAAGATACGTAATTAGTTCAATGAATTCAAAGTATAATCCTCATCCGATAAGTTAAACCTCGACCTTGAAGGTCTAGGACTTATTCTATTGCTAAACTGGGAGGCAAGAGGATGGAAAAAATCTGATGTAGTACTACAGTCTGTAACATTGCTATGGAATCAAGGCATATTTCAAAGTAACTTTTCAAATTATCCATATATCAAAATGCTGAATGTTACATATGTTTGTAAACCATAAAGATGTTTAATGAAACAAAAAAACAAAAACATTGTTTGATCATTAAAAAAAATCCATTAATTAACTGTAATAGTTCTATGGAATCACAAATAAAAGTTTAAAGAAAACTACAATATTTAGTTGAACCATCTTTTGCTGAAATTAATTGAATCACTCTGTTAGGCATTGATTCAACTAGCTTTTGGAGAACTGGGGAAGTTTTATGTTGTCCCATGCCTCTAAAATAGCGAGTTTCAGCTCGTTAACATGATCAAACTATTTCTTTTTAGCATAAATTTTCGATACCATGATACCCCATAAATTTTCTATGGGGTTCATGTCCGGGCTTAATGATGGCCAATTAATTACTTCAATTTTTTCATCAACGAACCATGTTTTCATTGCTTTTGAAACATGGCAGCTTGCGTTGTCTTGTTGAAATTTCCACGTTGGGCCACCAATCAAAGGGCCAAACGGTATTAAATGATCATAAAGCAATCTCTGATACTTTTTGGAGTCCAATCTTCCTTCCACAAACACAAGATCTGATTTTCCGTTGTAGCCAAATGCTGCCCACACCATGACAGATCCCCCTCCAAAGTTCCTGCTGAACTGAATGTTGGGAGTCGTCTTCAGATCATGCCAGTAACATGCATTTCCGTCTGGTCGTCTAAGTTAAACTTCTTTTCGTCAGAGAAAACGATGTTGCTCCATTGTTCCACCTAGGACATCTTATCTTTAGCCCATTCAAGTCGTGCATGTCGGTGAGCTTCTGTTAGTCGTGGTTTTCTAAGACATTTGGAATAATTGACGTTGGTGTTGTCGTGAAGACTTCTCCAGACAGTTTGGTGGGACACTTCTACAGGTAGAGCAGCTGCAATCTGTCGTACTGATAATTGTTCTTTCGTTGCCATACGAAATATTCTTCTGTGATCTCTAGTGTTGAGCTTTTTAGCCTTAGATCTTCTTTTGGAAGTACCATAATTGTCACCCTTTGACAAAAAATTATAAACTGCTTTCTGAGATCATCCTATCTTTTTAGCAATTGCTCTTTGACTTAATCCTTGAGCATGAAACTTGATGATCTTTCTGATTTCAAGCTCTGTCAACACTGAACCGCCTGGCATTGTGGTGAAAGAAAACATCTACTTTCCACTAACAAATAACTTTTGCAAGCAATAAAAGGTAATTTGCATATGGTTCAGTTCCATTTTCAGAAGGTAGATACAATATTTTAAAGGTTTTCACTTCTGATTCCATAGAATTGTTACATTAAACAACTGACTTTTTTGTGTATTGTTTTTGAAATTGATGAAAATGAATTTTTAATACTTTTTCTAAAATGTTAATATGCTAAGAGTACACAGGTAATAATATATATGTAATAACTATACAACGTAATCGAAAATTATGCATCGATTCCATAGCAATGTTACAGACTGTAGTACTTCCCTGCACTACATCAGATTTTTTTCCATCCTCTTGCCCAGAGCCTAATGATAACAAGTCAACAACTCTGCGCCGATCCCTTTGATGTTGCTGTTGCCCGTAAACGTCATCAAACGTCATCACGACAGTGGCAGACTCTGCGGTCGTGTATCTAGAAGCCGCCTCCTGCGTATCTTTTAACATTGGGAATATTGGAGGAAGGGAGTGCCTGTAAACAAATTATTGCTATTAATTAACGTTTTAGAGGAATTCGGTTCATATTCATGCGAATTAAATTCTCAACGAGTATCTTCTTTTCATATTAAGTGTAAATGAGTTTAAATTATTTTGAAAAAATTTTTGATAACCGCAAACATTTGAAGAATATACACAAATCTATGGGAAAACATCGTCTGTGCCTGATGGAGATACACGGCCGCTAGGGGAAAGTTGACAACACTCGAAGGCGAGAGTTGGTCGACTTGTTATCATTAGGCTATGCTCTTGCCTCCCATTTTAGCAATAGAATAAATCCTAGACCTTCAAGGTCGAGGTTTAACTTATCAGATGAGGACTATACAGGGTGGTTATAAAATAAGTTCGCCTACTCAGAGCCTTCTAGAGCCCAATCTAATAAACCGATTTTGATGCAAATTGAAATGTAGGCTATTCAGATTATGGGGGAGAGAATTCCGGAAAGAAAAAAATTAGTGCAAATTTTCACCGCCCAGGTGAAAATGTGGCGCTGTGGAATGACAAATGAAGATTTTAAAACTAATTTTATTGTTTTAAACAAGTAGGCAAAGCTTTTGTTTGATTACAGCATATAAGCAGAAAGTTTATTCAAATTAGAAAGTCAACATACCCAGAATGGAATGGATTGATCCATTCATTACATTATGTTTAGTGAAACACTTTCACGAAAGATCATGGTTTTAAGCAAGAAAGAGCGCGCACTATTGGTAAAGTTGTTTTTCCAGAATGATAGCAGCAGTCCAGCTGCATTGCGAGCATATCGTCGTCTAAAAGGACTGCGAAAAGGGCCCATGTCAGATACTGGGTTGCGAAAAATGGTAAAGAAATTTGAATCGACTGGCGATTTGGCTGTTGAGGACGGCGCAAGATAGCAGACGAAGTTGTTAAGGATGTGGTTGTTGCAATGGTGGACAGAGCTTCCTCTTCTCAACATTCTGCAACAAGTGCTCGAGCAACAGCACGCGAATTGTCCAGCCCATGGTCCACGGAGCGAAAGGTCTTGCGGTGCATTCTGCATTGGTACCCATACAAGATTCAGCTGGCACAACAGCTAAAACCTCAAAATCCCTCTCAACGCGTTTTCTGGCGAGGATGTTGTTGTTGACCTGTGGCCGTGGAACATTCTATGGTCAGACGAAGCACATTTCACCCTAGAAGGATCGGTGAACACGCAGAACTGCCGCATACGGGGTGCCCCCCTTCCCCCCTATGTCGTGCATGAAAAGCCATTGCATTCTGAATATGTGACTGTATTATGTGGATTCACCGCTGATTTTATTCTAGGCCCCATTTTTCTTTGTGGAAGTGACACAGCGAGGTCTTGTAAGATATTCTGTGATAAGTGCACGGTATTGTGAACTTGCACAGCATGTGATTCCTGCCTTGCGAGAACGACGATGCTTTGAAACCAATGTCTTTATGCAAGATGGAGCACCTTCTCATATTGGTCGATAAGTGAAGGAACTGCTCGTGCCAATTTTGCAGATGATCGTGTAAACTCTAGAAGTTTTCCTCCGTGCGATTTGAACCCGTGCGATTTTAGGCTCTGGGGATATTTGAGAGATCGGATCTATCAACAAAGCGTACGGACTGTGCCTGAGCTGAAAGCCAGCATTAGACGACATGTCTCAGACATTCCCCGGGAAACGCTTCATGCAACAATTGATGCTGTGCTACGCTTCCAAAACGTCGTTGATGCAGGGGGCGGGTATATTGAACATATGCTGTGATCAAACAAAAACCTTGCCTGCTTGTTTAAAACAATAAAACTGGTTTTAAAATCTCCATTAATTCCACAGCGCCACATTTACACCTGGTGGTGAGAATTCGCACTAATTTTTTTCTTTCCGGAATTCTCTCCCCCTTGGTCGGAATAGCCTACATTTCAATTTGCATCACAATCGGGTCATTAGATTGGGCTATAGAGGGCTCTGAGTAGGCGAACTTATTTTATAACCACCCTGTAATTGCCCGGCAATATACCTTAACCCCTGAACCGGATGCAAAAAATACGCCGTCGCTATTGTGAGATTTAGTACGATACAAGTATGGACGTTAAAGAAGCTCCTCAGATAATCATTCTTACGAACGTAATCTCATAAGAGTGAGAAGGAATAAACGGGAAGAGCATTTGCTGTCTTTTTGTGTGCAGTTATTTTCTGAGATTTGCGTTTGTCAACTTACTTCGTAACACTATGTTAACCAGAACTTTTCCTTGACGATGTTAATCAAAATTATGGTATATGATACGTATATTCATATTTAGTATATAACCAATTTGATAAATATTTGGGATCTCACTAGGATACAGAAAAATCTGAGAATCCAGACCAGAATCCAAATTATAATTATACATTTTATGCGGTTTATGGAAAGTGTAATTGATTTACAAAGAGTTCAAATCAAACTCAGATTTAACTGGCATAGCTTTAGATCCATCATCCTTCTTTACATATTTAATACCATTATAGGTCCATACATATTTGTATTGATTACACTAGTCAACACACATTTTGTGACTAAGATCACACACACTTTGTGACTAAGTGTTCTTAGTAGTAATTTGTAGGTAGAACCCGAATCTGCTTTTAGATTTTTTCTATCACGTCAAGTTTCCAAGTTATGCACATCGAGACTTCTATGTTAAAGTAATGGGAATGAAGAGAAGCGGCTACATTGTTAAAGTATCCTCATTTTGGGGCCGCAAGGAAATTTACCAGGCCCCAAACACTGAATGATTTAAAAATGTTTCATTGTAAAACAAGAAAGCTGTGCGAGAGAAATTTAAAAATTATATTCGTAATCAGCAGAAAAAATACTACCAAAAATCGCCCACTTTCATTTCGTCACAAGAAAAATCTTAAATTTTGTTATTTTTCTTCAATTCTCTGGTCTTCCAGGAGAGGTCACTATAATAAGGAGATAGATGATCATTCATGTAAAGTTCATACTCTTCATTACATATACCCACATTTCGTGTATTTAACTGTCGAAACTTCTTTTTTTGTGTTGCATCATAAGATATTTATTCTGTTTATGAATAAATTTAACCACAATAGATCGAGGTCGCATCTTGTTCGCTCGTCTATTGTTTATACGATGTACAGCAGAAATATCCTCATCTTTGATAGGAACATCAAATTTACATGCCAGTTTCTTAATAATAACGTTTAAGTCTTCATTTGGAATTTCTGGTATCCCGTCAATTAAAATTTTTGAGTTGTATGAATACTGTACCATTTGATAAACTTGTTGCTGTACAGAATTAATTTGATCTTTAAGTTCAGCATTTTCTTTCTTTATTTTATGTTGTACATACTTTTAAGTCTCTTTGCACATAAACCAAGGTCTGATCAACCCCATTTAATCTTTCAAGAATTTCATCAAATGATTTTGAAAAATAATCAAGTAACTTTTTCATTTCCCTAATTTCCGATTTTATTGGAGTAAGCATTTTTAATTCCTCCAATATATGCATCATTTGCTTATTAAGATTTTCAAATGCAGAATTAGGCATATTTTCTTCCTTTCTCAGTCTTAATTGTTCCTTTTTCCTGTCAAAAAGTGCATGTGTGCTTAAAGATGAATTATTATCTTCCTGTTGTGCAAGTGAATCACAGCATGATTTACATGAGTACGTCTTCCCACTAGTGCGACTTTCAAAACATATTTGAGACCAATTATATTATTACAACAGCATATGATAAATTATCTTTTTAAAAATGAACAAACTTGGCCATTGAACTATTACCAATTTATTACCAATTGTATATTTTAAGAATATGTAATAATATGCACTGAAGGAAATAAATATGAAATCTTTGGAAAAAATCCATATGATACGAGAACACAAAAAATAAAGTAAGGGAAATACCTCTCATTAAATATACTTCAATACAAAG
The DNA here is from genome assembly GCA_023313115.1 of Rhysida immarginata. Taxonomy (NCBI): domain Eukaryota; kingdom Metazoa; phylum Arthropoda; class Chilopoda; order Scolopendromorpha; family Scolopendridae; genus Rhysida; species Rhysida immarginata. Next base: position 25,666,552 of record JAHWFO010057280.1, on the reverse strand, counting down.
TCAAATAGATTATTTGTTAGTACGATGTTACAATCTAATTCCTTTAACAATAAAAAATTGCTCACGATGAAGGAATTATGAATTCCGAAATGTACATCTGAGTCAATAAAAAAAAATCTTTGTGGATTTGTGTTTTCCTTTTATTCCGATATTGTATATTCGTGTCCACAGTTTCCGGCTATTTTGTTTTATTCATGCATTTCAAGTACTGATTTTATAATGTAAGTGCACCAGACATAAAATTTTATCGCCTGTAAAGAGTGTAGCGATATTTTTTTAAGTATTTATTTCCATGGCCATGTGATGAATATTAAACACACATTTTTTTGTTGTATATTTAAAAAATTCTCTTCTAGACAGGAAAGTGAAAATTGGTAGTTCAAAGAAACCCGCTATCGAAAGTCGCAGAATTTACTATGTTGCCAGTGAAAGAAAACAGAGTTTATGAAGAAAATTTCTTCTTCGTTCAACTGAAAATAAAGAGTAACGTTATCAAAACAGTTTTACCACAATTGTCACCGACACAGTTTGTCGCTTATAACTAAGAACTAATTTCAAAATGCAGAACAACTCTTGTAGTCATAATAAAAAGCAATTTTCAGGGAGAAAGTCATACATAAAAAAATTCGTAGATTTTTGCTAGTGACTTCTCATTAAAAAGCATGCTTACCCTGGGCAGATATTATGTGGATAAACTGTTGTATATAGATTGAACCGATGGATCTAGAATTTGCTTGTATTGTTTTCACATAAGAGATACGCATTTCTAAGTAATTCATCTAAGCCGTTCAAGTCGGTGTGATAGCTCTGGAATTGTCTGGGTTGTTTTAATAGCAACGATATAAGCCAGACATATTCGAAATAATTTTAAACTAAAATAATTATTTGCATCGTTTATTTATCTCAAAATCAAAATGCGATGTTTAGTTAAAATTTCAATGGATATGCGATAAAGAACTATCTAGATAACCATTAAAAGTTTTTTTAATTTTAATTTTTATTTTATTTAAAGATTGTCATTTAGGTGATGTTATTAAAGGCCATCATTTTCTCAGAAGTCTTATTTTCAGATTAATCTGTCGTCTGTTGTTACTTTTTATTTTATTAATGAGACTCTCTGCTTAAGGAACTGTACAGGCCTGATATAGAAACTGTATTTGAATGAGGAAGAATGTTCAAAAAGAAAATTTCAAGAATCACTTTTGTTTAATATTTTCAAAACTTCATCTGGAGAGTAGGGTCTAGGAAACTTCAGCCCCTCCCTCCGTGACACAAATGTCATACTAAAAAACTTAGCACTTCATCTGAAATTCTCACTTTTCCTCTCAAAGCAGCAATTTTGACACGGGAAGAAGATAGAGTTCAGCTTGGTAAACATATCAGTTTTCCGGATGGCAGCTATATGGGTGAAATTATAATTGGTGCCACGAAGAGAAGAGAACAATGGAATATTTGAACTGTTCGGCTAAGTATCTAAATTATGGAAAGTGAGAACCTCAAAATACATTTCAGAAAACTAACTGCAAGACTAATTCAAAAATACTTGAATATACTTTTAACTGAATCTCTTTCCACAGGATATGTTGATTAATTCTGCTCGTTAAGGTATAATTATAATTTAACAGAGCTTTTCATGAATGAATAACTTTCCCTGACGAGTTCACACTTTTGTTAGATTTATTGCTATTTAGATTTTTATAAATTTATCTTTAATAACAGATTTAATTATTGTGTTATTCGACAATTTAAATTAACGCCTTACCTTAAGTTCCATAATTCCTCTGTAGCTTAAAATAAATTTTCCACTTCTATTTAACAGCTTTGCCATTGCTTCAGATACATGGATACCGTCTTCTGTGAAATTTAAAAAAGCAACTCGTAAAGGATTTACAAATATGCTGTAATAAGTAGAGTAATTTTAAAGTTAGTTTGAAAAGTATGCAATATGGAAAATGGCAAAAACTGCATGTAAATGTGCTTAAGAATTATTTACGTTTTTTGAGAAAAAGCTCGAAAAAATCAGTTTTCTCGAATGTAGTGTTTTGAAAATCGAAAAAAAATGCTATCTTCTGTCGTTTGTCGTCATTTCCGTTCGAGTGACATATGACACGCTGTATATTGTCATTTAATGATCACGTGACCAGTAGACAGACGTTTAAGAATTAAGCTCAAAAATTTTTTTTATAAATTAGTGAAAACAGAATTTGAAAACGTTATACCGCTTTTGAGATGTCATACATAGGATATACATACGGAAAGGCAGACACACAAACAAAGTGAAACGTCTTTTTCGCATATAATACAAAAAAATGCACGTTTTCTGATAATTAGTAGTATTGGTCAACTTCAATGTGTCTTAGAATTAGGTGTTTCATAAAAGAAGGCTTATCAAAAACAGGAACTTAGTATATGTTCGGTTTATTTTCTTTTTTTTTTTTAATTTATTTTATTAAATTATTCTCTCAGTTTTCACTCTACTTTTTCCATTTCCCCTTTTGAAGTAAAAGTGGTTTCGAAACATGTATCCATTTTTTTTTTGTTTACAAAAAGTATAAGTAAAGGACTTTCTCTGTTCATGGGGAATAAGTTCATGCCTGCCACTTAAAAGAATATACACAGTCGTGCCACATTCTTCCTAATTTGCCGTCAGCAGCGCATAGCCAATTAAAAAAAAAAAAAGGCACTCGGTGCGAGCTCGCTTGGTGGGTATAAAAGGTAAGATATCTGTACTCTGCACACATCAATCCGAGCTATTTATTAGATCTGCAAAAGGGGTTAATCATTGGCTTTCGAAACAAGGGTGTTAGCTTTCCGAAACTATACACTTGTGAACTATTCAGTGATGCTGTGATTAAAGTATACCGTGATTTGAGAAACTGTATTAATGCGAATAAATGGCGTGAAAACTGCGGAGCACCATGCGCCTTTAATATAAAGTGAAAGTCGACTGCGAAGATGTGTGCAGGCTGACTGATATGCAACAAATGAACAAATCAGCTATCAGAAATTTGTCGAAAAAGACAACACTGTTGAGTAAAAGGCCCCGAAGCAGACGGATGATCACCCATAGTGACAAAGGACAGGAATTGAGCTCTCGTGATTGGTAAAGGATTGCCTTTTCCGCTGAATCAAGGTTACTGCTCCATCGAGTGGATAAACGTTGTCGTGTTGGAGGGAAACTTCCGAGAAGACTTACACTGCAATCATTGTTGTTAAAACAGAAGCTGGTGGTTGCAGTGTTATAGTCTGCAATGTTTTCTTGGCATTGTCTGGGTCCATTGATAGCTCTGAAAGGCACTTTCACCCGATTTGGTTATTTCTCCATCATTGCGGATTAGATATACCCATGCATGTTCACTGTATTTTTGGAGTTGATGGGATATTCCAGCAGGGCAATACGACAATGCCAGAATTATCCAGGAATATTTGGAGGAGCAGGGCCAAGACTTTCAAGTACTTTCCTGTCTCTCTAATTTCTCAGACCTAAATACAATCAAGTACCTTTGGGATTACCTCGATCAGCGTGTCCGCTCCATGGGTCCTCCAGCATGCAACTGTCAAACGCATTAAAGTATGCATGGCTCCATATACCATTTAACATCTTCCAGCATCTTAATGACTCTTCATCGCCGTCTAGCTACTGTCCTTGCTGCATACGGCGGTTAGGTTATTCTGGTTACTCGCTGCTGGTCATAATAATATGGCTCGATTGTGGATGTGTGATTATACTCTATTGGAGTGGGCGTGTCCAGTTAAACTTCCTATTTCAATTGTTAAACATTGTTGCCAATGTAGAATCAACAGTGTCTAACAACTGAAATAGGAAGTTTAACTGGACACGCCCACTCCAACTTTCATTGGATAGAGTAAAATACTGTATCTTTTTATCAAAAATTATTTGTCGTCTCCTGACTCAATTTAAGGCTTCTCATAGGTTCTGCGTGCTCGTATCCTGATTTTGTTTTTAAAGAAACATTGCTCGATTCATTTCATATTTAGTAAAATGAAATTTTCCATTCTATTCCGGAGCAAAAGCTAGCGTTTTGCCTATATTTGTCTTGTTCTACTATAGCATGTTTAAACTACTTAGAAATTGAGTAAAAATTCTATTATTAATTTAATTAATTAAAATCTGTAACTAAAAATTTATCGTACTTTGGCCCTCTGATTCCAAAAGTTGAGCTGTAAAAACATCAACTCCGAAGATGCTGTATCTAGGCATTTTAATTCCTACAACTCCAGCAACGCAAGAACCTTTATCAAATGAAAATAATTTTATAATTTCTTCCAAGATATTCTCATTAAAGAAAATGCTCCGAGTTAGCCTGAAAGTTTCCGAGGTTTTTATAGATTTATCTCATCTTTATGTTATGCAAAAACATATTGGACATGTGTTTGCTTTTGCTTGCTGTTGTTTCACGTATCTGTTTCTTAAAAGAAAGTATAAACTCACCCGCATAAGTGAAATAACTGTTTATTTCACTAATTGTTTAACAGCCTACTTTTAAAACAAAATTATCTAAGGCAAGTAAATAAACTTCCCGTTTAAGATATCAAAAATTTCAAATATTTTATTTTTAAAACAAACAAAAGCATATTTCACGCGTAAAGAAAGGATAAACTCGAGATAACATCATTAGATTTTGAATATTAAAATGCATATTAACTTAAAAATTGAGCTAATCCATTACTGAAAGGAAGGGGAAGTGTTATCCATGTTTTTTTTTGCTTAAAAGTGCGTTTTATACACTATGCCTCGCGCAAAATCACTAACCGAGAAAGAAAAAAAAATACATTTTCTTCTCGGAAGATCAACAAGAGAAATAGCATCAGTTATACAGAGCTCACAAACTGTTGTTTAAAATGCCATCAAGAAAGGTGATACCTATAGGACTAAAAAGAGACAGGAAAACTTCAAAAGCTGCAGCCTGAGGACCATAGGCAAATTAATGCCCTTGCTACTTGCAGAGATTTGTCTAACCGTCAGATTGCAAGTGAACTGACAACTCTTGTGTCACATCAAACTGCACAGATGAAGCTTACGTTCGAATGCCCGTCAATTGAAAAATTAAAAGCAAAACCTAAGCTCAATGGCGTTCATCGAAATATCGCCTTTGCATGGGCTAAGAGAGCTGTGAAAAGATGTCACGAGTCGAAAGAAATTGCTTTTTTTCTTTTACGAATAACGAATTGTTTTTTCCTGTTTTGATGGCCTTGATGGTTATTCGGATATTGTGCTTGTGGAGAATAAACTATACTCTAGAAAATATCAGGAACCATTCTATGATCATTTACTCCCCTTTACTTGGCTCTACCGGTCAACAGACTTATGGAAAATATGTGGGGTTGGATGGTAAACATTGTATATGTCATTATTAACTCTCAATATCATCATCTCAATAATCTCAAACTTGCAATTTGGAATGTTTGAGGTATGATAAGCATACAGGGTGTCCCATAAAGGACTCCCTGATTTTAAGAGTAAATATCTCGGAAACGGAGATCGATAGAAGAACGAAGGAAGTGGTATGTTTATTTCGAAAGCCGTAAAAATCTGATACGGAAGTTTCAAAATTAGTTTCACATTAACATTTGTAACCAATTTTGAATCTTCTGTTTATGGCTTTCGAAATAAACATACGGCTGGTGTCATTCTTCTATCAATCTCCGTTTCCGAGATATTTACTCTTAAAATCAGGGAGTCCTTTGTGGGATACACAGTGGAAGATGTTAAAATGATGCCTGACAGAATGATAGAAGTATTTATAAGAAAGACAGCCCAACACATTATTAACTTCAGTTCTTTTTGCATCTATACACACTTGAGTTTATATTTTGTTTATACGTGAAAAATGCTATTGTTTGTTTTAAAAATAAAAAAATTCGAAATTTTTGGATACGGGAGGTTTATTTACTTGCGTTAGATAATTTATTAAAATAAAGTGGACTGTTATACAATTAAGTGAAATGAGTTTAGACTTTTTTTACTGGGTATAGTCAATTTTTCTTAATTCTGCGTATTTTAATCCACCCAATGGGATTTTAGGAAAGCGTGATTTCAATTCTGTCGCTTATCTTTCTGTTTCTTTCATTTGTCTCTGGTCTCACCCAAAATGTTCCATAGATTCCTTGCAACAGAATTTTACTTCCTCTGCTCTCTCAAGAGTTCATCCAAAGAGAAAAGCTCTCGAGAATAGGTGGATACTTATTGTGCGTTTCTTGAATCCAGATTAGGGTTAATTAATTTTTATGCAATAGCAAGCTGAGCATAATAATGTTTTTTTCATAAAAACGTTTTATTTTAACGTTACATTCTCCCAAAATGAACGCTTCAAACCGCAGAGACTTTCAGGCCGACCCATTATTAAATCTTACCTGAATGCATGCCTATTCTTACGTGAAGAATTTCATTAGGCATATGAGGAATTTTAAATTCCTTGACGTTAGATAAAATGTGAAGAGACATTGTGGCTAGATTCTCTGCATGGTTTTTATTAGGAGTCGGTACCCCACTTGAAACACAATCTACCAATTGAAACATTTATTAACACCTTTGTTTGTATATGCAGGCAACTCTTAACAGCATTTTTTATTATAGTTATACCTTTGCTATTTATAGAATGCATAGGATCACTAAAAACAGTAATAAAATTAACTTGTATTAAATCTTAGATCAACCCATTTCCACTGCTTACGCAGTCATAGCTCCTCTCTAAGATAGGTGCTGAGCTTGAGCTTACAAGGAGACTCCAAGTACTCTGACTCACTGAGTTTGATAAAAAATATTCTACGAGTAGCTTTCACCAAATTAAAGACCCATGCAAAGCCATTCGACGCACTTCTCAAAATTTTCCGAGAAAAAAAATTCATAAAGTTTGTTATGATTGCTTGCTCTTTATAAATTGTAACAGATTTTTTTCGTGTTCAGGTGGTCTAGTGGTAAAACGCTTGAGTTCCATTTTGCAGGTATGGGTTCAAATCCCGTCTTCGATAATTTCTTTTTTCTCTTCGTAATTTTTTTTTAACTTGTATGGGAATGTGTAATTCATTTACTAAATACATTTCCGATTTTTCAATTTGCTACCATCATTTTTATATAAAATGCATATACGAATTATTATAATTAATGATCCGTAATGATAAATGAGTTTTTAAAAGAAAAAGTTTATTTATCCACATTTAATTATTTTTATAAATTTTGCAACTTTTGAGATGACATTTAACTCACACAAAGATTAAATAATTATTGCACCATGTACATACTAAATATAATTGCATCATATTGGTATCTATAGTTTATCAATCACCCTTCATTAATATTTTTGAGTAACACGTTAGCTACCAAATTATAATTTTTTATTTCAAGAAGCAGAAGTTAACTAGTACCTCTGTCATTACATACATGTCAATTAGAACTTCTTTTGTGGGTTTTTTTAAAAAAAGGAAATAAATATAACTTGTAATAACCTTTCAATTTATGTAAAAATAAGCTTAGCAAATCGAAAATGTTAGATTATGTTTAATTGTAATAATTGAAATATGCATTCTATAAAAAATGATGGTATCAAATTGGAAAATGGGAACTATATTTAGTAAATGAATTACACATTCCCATACAAGTTAAAAAAGTTTACGAAGAGAAAAAAAAATTCGAAGACGGGATTTGAACTCGTACCTGCAAAGTAGAACTCAAACGTTTTACCACTAGACCACCTGAACAAGGTAAAAATCTCTGCTACAATTCGAGCATTTATATAGTGTAGGCAATTATAACAAGCTTCATTAATTTTTTTCTCGGAAAATTTTGAAAAGTGCGTCGAATGGCTTTGCAGGGGTCTTTAATTGGTGAAAGCTACTCGTAGAATAATTTTTATCAAAATCGGTGAATCAGAGTACGTGGAGTCTCCTTGATAGTCAAAAGCAAAGAGCTGTGTTGAGTTATGTGTAGTGAGAATGAAGACGATGCTGTCGATCGCAGCAAAATTAGTCGGTGGTCACACAAATAATCTGGTGAAAGAGGGCACGTCATTAATCGGAATTCATCTCTCAACAGCAGATCGTACACCATACGAACACTGACTATATTAAACGCCTTAAGAAGAGTTCTGGAAATCTAGACTGTAAGTATGAAATAATAATACTCCTATTGGGGAAGCAAGCGTATACTGCAATAGCTGGAACTGAAAAACATCTTGCGCAGATGGTTTCCGAGATTGTTGACAGATGCCCACAAAGAAACTCGAAAAACTGAGCAGAGAACACTTAACCCATTGCAAGAATAGCTGCACCATTTTAAACCCGAAACAAAGAGACAATCAATGGAGTGGCATCATGTAAAGTCGACAAAGAAAAAAATTCAAAACAGCGCCTTTGGCTGGAAAGTTATGGAGAGTATTTTTCTATTCATTAGAACTTCTTCTTTTGGACATCATACCACAAGGATTCAAACTAACGCATATGTGACAACCCTATCTTGACCAACGATATGAAATGAGGACCAACCCTCATTTCATATCGTTGATCTTGACTGACAAAGGAGCCATCTTAATTTGTATCTCTCAGTTTCACACCAAATTAAATATTTTACCCATCAAAAGCTAAATATCGATGCTTGCAAAATAAGAAATCCCGAAATATTTTTTCTTTCAAAATAAACCGCGAAAACGAAAAAAATCTGAGCGCACATAACCATAATCTATCTTTGTCCCCATTCTCACCTATGGTCATGAGGCTTGGGTAATGACCGAAAGAGTGCGATCGCGGGTACAAGCGACCGAAATGAGATTTCTGAGAGGTGTGGCAGGTGTTACCCTACTAGATAGAGTGCACAGCAGCACAATAAGGGAGTCTTTAGGTGTTGAGCCGCTTCTCCGCATTGAGAGATCTCAGTTGCGCTGGTATGGCCACGTGATACGGATGCCGCAAACTGGTCTTCCTAGGAAGTTGTTATTTTCCAAGCCGGTGGGTAAGAGACCAAGGGGTCGGCCTAGAACCAGGTGGCTAGACTACATGGAGAATCTGGGTTCGAGTCGCTTGGGTATTACCAGGGAGGACATGCACCTGATGGCGGAAGATCGCGATCGCTGGAGATCCTCCATAGGGCTGCTGCCCCCGCGACCCTAACGGATAAGCGGGTTTGAAAAGTAAGTAAGTAAGTAAGTAAGTAAGTAAATAATAATCATAAAAAGACTCCTTTGTAACGCCATAGTTAAAGCGGTGTGTGTACTAATGCGCTTGACGGAACTTCTTTCCTCCAACAGTCACCACTCAACATCAAGCAACACCACTCAACACCAAGCAACGAATCCACTTCACATGCAAGCAATGGAATTACTTCCTACGAAGGAGCAGCAGACGACAATTGAATGGATTTTGAATTTTCTAAACAATCTTATTTTTTAAAAATACATTATTAAAATTAGCTAAATTCCATCCAGTAAAAAAAAATCGGTAACCATTTTCTTAATTTATTATTTTATTTTAGTAATTAACTCAGCAATCTTCGTATATTTTCTAGGGGATGACGTCATGTATACGCGAGTGAAACGAGGGCAAGGTTGTCAAGTGATCTAATGGGGGCCAGCAGCCGAGAATACGTTGGTGAGGGGGGTGGGGGATATGAATCATGGATACTTACTTCACCTTATAAATTATTTCGAGACGAATAATTGTAGAGCAAAAGTAAGGTTTTGTGCTCAATAACGATACTGTAACTGAGACATCTTTGCCGTAACGGAAACACTTGGAGACATCTTTGCTGTGTCGGGTTCGCGATAGCCCAGTTTGTAGAGGCAATGAGCGTGATACTTGACGTCATCCCCTCAGTTCGAGTGCAGATCGAGAAATTTTTCCTACAATATTTTCTATTAATTTTTCCTGCAAGGTCACATTGGAGTCGAGATACAATGGAAACGACACGAAGCCTGAAATTCACTCATTCCACACTCTCTATATAGCCGAGATTTGGCACCTTCGAACATCTGGTTATTCCCTAATTGAAAAAGTGCTTCAATTGAGAACCACCGATTTTGCTTCCACCTTGCCGCCATGTATTTTTCTCATTTCCGCTACCGCCACCGCAAAAAACCGTCCCTTTGAAGGTATGCATGCGCGCAAACAACGAGTACAGGTTCGGATAGTTCCCTTATGAGTCTACTCCATCGTATTTGCACAAGGAAGATATTTCGCAGATAACTCTCGGCCAGAAAAAAAAAACAAGGATGAAATCACAAAACTTCGCTGGGCGTCACTGCAACACAAACATTACAGCCCTGATGTGGCACCTGCTGATCACCATCTCTGTGGTGAACTGAAGGAACATCTTTGTAGAACGAATTTCAAGATGATAACTCTCGTGATAGCTGCCAAAAAGTGCCTCAGACAGCAGTCCAGAGGCTTACCATGCAGGCATAGATACCTTTGTTCCAAGGTAACGTAAGGTAATTGAAAGGGGAAATGATATGCAGGAATGATGCTTCATTCCTAAAGAGTGTCTCAACATATTGTATAAATAGCAAAGATTTATAATGAAAATTGAAATAATAAAATAAGGATGTGCATTATGTTTGGAGTGACCCACGTAATTCGGAATACTTATGAAGCTAAACTGACCTCTGAATAGTTTTTTTATTACCAAGATATTAATTATTAAGAGGGTTCATTTTAGTTGCTTTTAAAAGGGTGTCTTAATACATTTGGACCTTTTATATACAAGGAGTTTCAAAAATAGGGGCATTATTTCAGGAATGAACTCCCTTACAGGGTACAAACTTTAAGGGGAGGTAGAGTACATCAAAAGGATCGAGAATTGCATAGGAACCCATGACTGGAAGCGTTCAAAAGTGGTAGCAGAGGTACAAGAAATGAAAAAAACATAAGACAGAAATTGCCGGAAACATTTATTGCACATAACTATTACAAATGGCATAATAGATGATTCCATTTCAGAATGTTACAGGTGATGTTTAAAGTTTCTATTACACTATCCCGAGTCTCTCCTACAGCAGCGGCGACGGCACGTATGATGGTATTCGGATTCCTCTCTATGACATCCAACACATTTTATTCAATGGCAGGCGTACGAGTCAATCGTGGCCTGTTTTCACTATGCCTGTTACCTGGTAAAGACCCATATTCGCACAAATTGTGATGCACATGCGAAAACAAACGGTGGTCTGGTACATTCTCTATGGGAAACGTCATCGATACAGTCGTTCAGCTGCTCTGACTAAGTGCATGTCTCCCAGCTCCCTTTCGTATAACGCTGCATGCTCTTCCTACGGCTACTATGCTCGAATGAGGAAAAATCAGATATTTCCCCCTCCACGCTCTCATGAACAGCGCCGCCTACCGATGTACAGTGACGTTTCCGGTCATGGGTTCCTATGCAATTCTCAACCTTTTGATGTCCTTCCTTTAAAGTTTGTCCTGTATAGACAACAAAATAGGTTTATTACAACATGGAACCAAAAATGCATCGTTTTCGAGTTACGGTCTTAAAATCCACGGGTGGTTGTAGGGTCCTGTTGTATGGTATAGAGGTTGTAAGATTGTATGGTACAAAATCTGCAAAATCATACGTACAAACCATTTCTGTAGTTTGAGCAGTCTACTTAAATTTTGATCGGAGGAACTGCCCCAAAAAATAATTCCAAAGCAAAGATTAGAATATATCAATGCATTATATAAAAGGATTAAGGTGGAACGAGGAAGATACAGTAGATGTGAAATTGTTCCCAAACTCTTGCTCAATTTAGAAGCTAAAGAGGAAATATGTGAGTTCCAAGCTAGATTATAGGGAGTGCAAGTGACTACGTCACCGGTGACGTCATTTGCGCGATGGACGGGCCGAGAGTCTAGAAAATGGGATCGCTGGTTCCAAACATTGGAACCACGCAATATACGTACTAGTAACGTTGAAACGGGCGGCCAGTAAAAATGACATCTCTTAAATTATTATGTTAATTTGTGTAATTGATACTATTATTAAGACATTTAATCCCATTATATAATTTATACATTAATATTAGAACGCTTTTTAATCACTTTTAATCACTTAGCAAAAGAATGCCATCGTTCGCGGATCTTTCTTTCTTTGGGAAAACGATAGATGTCTAAATCGCTGTTTTGGCTCCTTCTTGAGCAGTGAGGAACTAAACAATTTCACATCTTAAATGTGTTATAAACACTGGGCTTATACAAAGCGATTTTATTCCATCCCTACGTTGGAACCATGTTAAATCCCGAAGCGAGAAGACTTGTTTGGAACCAAATCGAGTCACGTGACTGAAAAATTCCAAGGACTGACGTCACACTTGCACTCCCTATAGGAAATGATAATGCCTAGGTAACGATATTCTGAGACTATAGTGATTTGGTTCTCATCCAGAAGGATTTTTATAGACTCCGTGTTTATTTCGTTGAATTGTTTATTTCGTTGCCTGAATACCATAAAAACACTTTTAGAGTAATTAATACCGAGTTCATTCTTTCTAATCCAAGCTGTTATGTCTGGTAACATTATATTTATAATTGAGTTCAGAGACTTTTCGTTACCAGCAGAGAACAATAGGACTGTATCATCCGCGTAAGATATGATTTTAGGTATTTGAGAGCAATAGTGGATGTCATTAATGAACAAATTAAATAAGAGCGGAGAAATAATTGATCTTTGAGGAACACCCATCGTGATATTAATGGACTTCGAGATACGAGTATGGATTTTAAGAGCTACCATTCTACTATTGATAAAAAATGAAATCCAGCTCAAAGGGAGTCCGCGAATTCCATAAATTTCTAGAATTTTATGTAATAAAATACTGTGGGACACGCGATCAAAGGCTTTTTTTAGATCTAAAAAAATCGCCAATGGCGTATTACTTGCGTCCAATTCGGCTGTAACATAATCGATAAGTTCAAAATACGCAGTATCGATATTCTTTTTAGGATGAAACCCATGCTGGTTTGGTAGAGAAAATTGTTGGATACAATATATGATGAGAGATTATGGTGAAAGAGCTTTTCAAAAATCTTAGAGAAGACGGGTAAAATTGTTATAGGGCGAAAATTATTAAAATCATTGGGGTCACCCTTTTTATGGATAGGGATAGTATGAACATATTTAAGCTTATGAGGAAATATACCTGTGCTAATAGAAGAGTTATAAATTTTCATTAACGGATAACAAAGCTCCGATGCTAAAGCAATAACGATGTCTTGTCGAATACCGAGAGAATCGGTTAACTTATTATTTGGAAGTGTTTTAATAGTCCTAAACACAATGCTAGAACAGACAGGAGGAGCGAAATAAGAAGAAGCAGTGCCACACTGAGGACTTGCTCTTTTAAGGGTGGATTATTTTCACTAGTAGGGGGATACAGAGCGTGAAGAAAATTGTTCATATCCTCCTCCTTCACATCCTTGGAAAATTGATTAGGCAGAATAGGAATGTTTTTCTTGATCCTAATTTTATTAATGTTATTCCAAATGACACTCGTGCTAGAGTAAAATTGAAATAATTCACGATAATAAATGCTTTTTTCTTTTCTGATTTCGGATTTGCAGGCTTTTAAAAGAGTTTTATACTTATTTTTTAGGGAAGGGTTAGGTTTCTTTAAACTTTTTAAACGCTCTGTCTTTTTTTTATGAGACTTAATAATGAAGAAGTAAGCCAGGGATTTTTG
>JAHWFO010057280.1:25635543-25652770 GCA_023313115.1 Rhysida immarginata | reverse complement strand
GAGGCAAAAACTCGTCGAATAATTCATTAGGATCATCTTTCGCTTCAGAAAATATTTCTTCCCAATCAGTTTGTTGTAAGAAACTTTCAAAAATAGCAATGCGAGAGTGATTAATGACACGGGAAGCGACAATGCAGTCCTTGCTAATCACTGATGATTCCTTTTTAATATTCAGGTATATTGGGAAATGATCTGAAATCAAAATATCAAGGACCCCACTTTGCTTTGTATCCCTGGTGTTAGTGAAAATTTGGTCAATGAGAGAGAACAGTTCAAAGGTAGGTGAGTAATGAGTATTAGACGTAATAGTCTGCTCAAAACCGAACGCAGTAAAAAAGTTTAATAATGGAGCAGTTTCATTCATTATTAACATTAATTAAAGTTAACATTAAAATCGCCCACTATATGGCATGTTTTACGAAATAGTTTATGATTTATAATTAGTTCTTCTAGGGCAGACAAAAATTCGTGAAAGGTTCCCGATGACGGACGATAAATAGCTATTAAAACGGAATTATTATCCAAATCTAGTTAATATTTCATAGTCCTTTGTTATCATTGTGAGCTCGTAATATGTGTTTGTTCGTTGACTAGTGTCGGTGTATATACAAATACCACCACCTCTTCTATTATGTCTACTAATCAAGTAATTTTGATACATCTCTTTTAAGGAAATGTAAAAATGTGTCATACATAACTCGGAAGCCATGGATTTCCGGAAACATGTTGTAATAGAGGTTTTTTTGTTGTCTTCATATAGGGAGTTTATACCTGATATAATGCCGACTATTTTTGAAATATCCTAAATTAGTGTCTAACTTCCGAGAAACTTTGGTCTTCTATTACGAGAAACTTTGGTCTTCCGAGAAACTTTGGTCTCGTACAATATAAATAGACTTACAAGCGTCACCAATTGTCTCCACTTTATAAACGTCATATTTCTCCATAGTTGTGTCAAAAGTAGTATATAATTTGTTGAGTAATAGAACTACTTCCATCGGTTGGCTTTTATTTGCAATTGCAGTAAAACCAACTATATCACTAAATAAAAGGAAAAAATTCTATAAAGAACCAGTACTCAAAAATCGTCAAATATAAAGTCAAATTAATCACTACCTGAAAAAAATTGAAACATTATCATAAGTCAGAGGCAAAATTTTCTCTCTGTTTTTTAGCTTTTCCACAATTGAAGGAGGAAGCAATCGAGAAATTAATTCTTCAGTCTTGGTTTTCTCGATGGCTACTTCTCGTATCTTTTCGTCACAAATATCTTTCAAATGATATGTATATTTTGCTAACTTTGTAAAAGAGTCAGAAATGTAACAAATTAGTATCTTAATTAAAAGCTTTTATTAACTTTGCTGTGTTAGTTTGTTTAGGTCAAATCTTGTAATCAATATTAAACCAACTTTCCGACAAGCTAGGGAGCTGCAATTTGACACAATTATACAGAATCGATGACAATTTATGATAAAGAAAAAAATTTTCAAATCGGTTCATTGGTTCGTGTTCTAATGGTACTAACTCATTACTACGAATTGATTGTTGTAACAATTGGACATTTCGTTATGGCGAGAGGTAAATGTATCTATTGTTTATTGTTGCAAAATTAAGCTGTATTATTGCCACTAAATAAAACATTATAAAAGCTTGGTTTGATAAAACCTTTTTCCTCTTACCTTGTTTTATGAGTACGTTTAGCATTTTCATATATCTCCGGAGATTCGGGCAGAAATGTGCAATCCGCCCAAATCCCATCATATGAAAATTAGAGACTTGATGAATACGAACAGTCACCAACAATGACATATGCTGGGGGTTGTTAATAAAGTAATGACAACCTTGCTTAATAAAAAAGCAAGCACATCACAGTGGATGCATAGATGGAGGCTACAGAACGATGGAGGCGCTAGTTTTCATCACAGTGGAGGCATACTGAGTTTAGTAGAGCAAGAGCACTTATCTAGAAACGTCGTCAAAGTGAAGCTGCTTGTCGGAGAATACAAACGAATACTATCGTGGCTTTCGAAAAACCCCTGGCATTATCATATCGGACGGTAATGCGATAAGGCAATGCCTATCGAGTACAAAATTGATAATTTCTTTTATAGACTGTATATGGTTTCACTCCGTCTCTGTGTCTCAAGAGGATAAAAATTAACGATTATGTATACGTCATTGCAACAAAGTTGTTATGGCTAATTTCATATTCTTTAAATTTCATTATCAAATTTTATAATAAATTAATAAAGAAATAAAAAGGGATAAAAATTCAAATAACGTTTAAAGATTTTAAGAATTTTTTTTTTTACCATTTGTATCAGATTTTCTACTAAACCTTCTTTGACTGGGTAAATTTTAGTTAAGTACATGTAAGTTTCTTGAAAAGTAATGCGAATTACAGGATCTTCTTCTGTGAGGTCTTTAATCAACTTAAAAGAACAAAATTAATTTTTATGGCATTTCAAAAGTTAGAATATGCTGAAATGTTCTGAACTCGCAGCAATGCAAAACTGAACAGCACGAATAAATGGTAGGACAAAAACTCTGTTTAATTCATTTCTTATAACGGCCCATAGTTGTGAAAATAAATTACTAAAATCTTCAGCAGATTCATATCGTAGCTGTTATAATTAAAAAAACACCCATGAAATAATGTACGAGTAGATGGGAAATAATGTACGAGTATTTTAAAATGCATAGAGCATGCTATTCTATGTTTTTTCAAATTACGATTCTCACTGCGATATAGCGATTGTTGAAAACAAATTTTAAACATGTCATTAGTGTTCATTGGTTGGTTGGTTTGTTTGGTATTAACATCCTTTTCAACTGCTATGGTCATTTCAGAACGGCTTTATAGGGGCCGCAAATTTTGCCTCGCAAGGGTTCTTTAACGTGCAGCTGGCAAACGACTACACGGGACCAACGGCTTTACTTCCCTTCCGAAGGAAGTGCGTGATCTCAAGATTTTCCCCCTGAAAAAATCCTCGTCGTCCTCGGCCGGGGTCGAACCCGCGTCCTCGGGCATCAGAGGCGATCACGCAACCACTGAGCTACCGAGGCCGATCTTTAGTGTTCATACTTCAAATTTTTAACTTAATACGAATCAGGTAATCAACTTTATGAAATGAAGAATGCTTTCGATTTTGCTAAAATGTGAAATTTTTAATATACGCCTTTTAACATGAATGAATGCATGACATTCTAGGCTGTCACAGTTTTGTTATGGCAAAAAAAAGGGATAAATCACATCGATATCGATATGGCAGTGGTCTCCCTATTTTTTTTGCAGTCATTTATTGTTAAGTATCTTTAGTTATTTTGTGGCTTTCTTGTTAATCGTTAATATGGCTTCAGAACCATTATGCAACTTAGCAACTGCTGTGATGTGGAAGTCCTATTTCTTTACCATAACTATTGTTAAGTAATCACAGGTATTTTATTGCCTTCTTGTTAATTCTCACAATATGACTTTTCCCCCTGAAATGCATCCTGATCCTCATCCGATCATCTTAAACATCAGATGAAAACAACTTTGAGTTGCAGAATACGATCAAGGGTTCAACTATGGCAATATGAAATCTAATCTACATAACAATGGGTGTTCTCTTAACAGCCATCAATTCTAATATATCAGTTTTATTTCAATGCCTTTCTAGATATTTTTCAGAATGGTATTCTGATTTCGTGCAGTCTGGTGTCGCGTATCTTTTTGATTCTGTAAGCTGAAAATGAAACACACTTACAAAACAATTGGTTAGAAAGAATAAGCTGTTCGCTTATGAATAAACTAATTCCAAATGAACCTATTGCTTTTGCAAATATTTTTTATCGATTGTATAGCATGTTATATTTCATATCCTCCTCGAGTGTTATCACAGTCTTACCATTATTATGTAACAAATAGCTCTAACCGTACTAGCATAATATCCTTAGTTCGTGATATTCAGTTTTACGTTCGCATGAAGTAATTAAATTACCTTTAATGTGCTATTTCTCGTTGTATAGTGGGCAGGTAAGAAACCGTGTTTTATTGTTGGTCTCATGCACCTTACAACATCGTATTTATGGGTTTGAAGTATCTTAAAGATAGAAATTATGATAGCGATCAGTACGGATAATTATTCTCATATTCTTAAAGATTAAGGATTAAAAATTGTGCTTTCAAATGTAATGGTACATAATCGGACGTGAATTAATTTAGAATTTAATAATATAAAAAGGTTAACTAGTTGGTTAAGTTGTTTAGATTTAGTTTTGTTTTTATAACAACCCAAGCATTCGGTTAATTCAAAATGAATAGCATTTAGCGTGTGGCTGTAAAATTACTAAAGGAATTTTATCTCACTGCAAAAAGAACGCATCACCAGAATGTTTCTTTGGATGATTCCCACTATCTTTGGTATCGTTTGAATCCTCAATATCGTATATATTATTCTTATATACAGAACTACTATAGGGCTCGATTTATTTCAAAAAGCTTGTATAACGCCATGGGTATACAAGCTTTAAATTGTATAGCAATTTGCATGAGTACATAAATATAATAATAGCACAAATTTTCAGCGTACAGGGTGTTGCAGATAACTATAGGGCAGTATAACGGGAAGCCTACCCGCTCGATTGCAGGGGCCGGCTGGGTCGATTGGCAGAATGGAGGGAGATGAAAGTGGTCTGCTGCAGCCAGCAGTTCCCCCCGTCGGGGGGGGGGGGGGCCCCCCCGAACGTCAAAACTGTCACGTTTTTGATAAAATTACCCAATTATATGAAGCAGAAATAAGACTAATTTTTAAATTTTGGTACTTTTTATTGAGAAAAGCAGACACAAATACCAGTAGAGCAAATGTGTAATAGTAATAAGTGCGTATGATATTATGCAGAGTGCTTGCCATATAGTAGTAATACATTTGCACGGCGTGGTTTCTTTGCAAAGAAATAGTCCACTGCTTTCTTAATGTCGTAATCCTTTAAGTCAAGACCATCCAAGGTTACCCTAAGGAGATGCTCCAGTGTTTTTTGACCTAAACCATTTCGCTAGTCATTTTGATTCGGCTCATTAAAGAAAAGCACCTTTCTAAGTTTGCATTGGAAACCGGTAAAACAAGTAACAGTCTGAACACACGAGCTATATTCATAATAAGATCGAACAATGCAGAGTGGCCCAAAAATAACTTACTCACTTTGAGAGCTATAATGGTTTTATAATGAACTTTTTGATCGCACCTCGTATTTACTATATAACTGCGGTTTTAATTACGCATACAATAAGTTATGCCTAAGTGAATTTCACTATCCCACTGCTGCGAAAAAATTGCGCGCACGATCTTGTGGTGCAAATTTTCTACATTAAATTCAAAATGTATCACATGGAGCGCAGTTTGAATTGCAAATTGCGATGCGATACCGCTTAATTCGAGCCCTGTACTACAAATGATTCATTCAATTTCAAAACACTGTACCATCCAAAATATTACACATATAGATATAATTGATACACAAAAAGAACCGTAAACTCACTAAGTTTCCCTCTGTTCACACGACAAGCGTCCACAAACTCTCCCTGACCCTTTCCACTATTTCAGCTGACATGCTTGGTCAACTGGTGCTTTTCCGTTTACACAGATAACCACTGCCCTCAAACTGCCGTTACCGCTGCAAAATGCTGTGTTTGCATGGTAATTCTTTGCTGTACTCGCTTCTGAATGTGCGCTGCACTGTAATAACAGACTACAACTCGCATATTCCGACACACAAAAACTCTTTTCCTGCTTTGTCGCCATTTTGTAAAGGCGCTGCACTCGAGCTGCCAATTTGGCAAACTTGGTAGTTTTATGCAGGGTTGGAAAAAAAAACAGTTTTTGGGAAAAAAAAAAAAAAAAAATTTTTTTTTTTGTTTTAAATCACATTTTTTGTTTTAAAACAATTGCTTTAAACATTTTTAATTTAAACTGTTTTAAACATGTTTTAAAACAACTGTTTCAAACATATTATTGAAGAAATATTTAATGCTTCTTAACATATTGCATGAATACGATGCATTAGATTGAAATCATTTTATTTACTGCTATGAATAAAAACTATAATTCTTTAAATTATATTTTGATTAATTATTATGATTTTTAAAATATTAATTTTTAAAAATTTATAAAATAATTTTATTAAATAAAATAAAGGTAATGTTTCTGTCTCAACATACAAATCTCACAAGGGGAGGACCAGGTCTGTTAAGCTTGGATTTAACTGAAATTTAAATATGTTATTGCGCATCCCTCCCACTATTATATGGAATAGTAACTCGGGCATTTGTTTACGAGATATAATTATTTAAAGTTAGTCATGTAGGCTATTGATGTATATTTACAAATTCAGACAATGTGGTATTCAAGTGGTCAACGTGGTCATGTGGGTTAAGTCGATAGATTACAATGCTAAAGGTCCCGGTCTGAATTCTTGCTCTTTTCCCAATTTAATTTAATTTTTTTAACATGTTTTTGAACTAATATTAATTATTAAAAACATATTTTTATAATTTTTTGCATATTATATTTCATTTGAGGAAGTTAACAAATTATATTTATTTTTAATAACTTATTATACTGGGTGGATACAAAAATGAGCCCCCCCCCCTTTTATTATCGTAACCGAAGCAGATATGTCAATTTTGATGAATCCAATGAATAGGAAGTTGTGGGTGACCTATTCCATGGTGCACTTTTCATCATCCCAAATATGCAAATTAGGACACATTCAAAACCGTAACTTATACACGTAAAATTCCAATTGAAGACTTGTTCAGCATGGAATTCTAAACAAAACAAAAAATGATCACCAACAATCACAATCCAAAGCAGAAGATCATGTTGACCATTTCAGGAAAAGTGTAGCTTGCCATCCTGCAATTCTGTCTTCTGTATGCTGACACATGCCTCCTTTTATTTGCTTATCCTCATGAAAGCGAATGTTATTATGGTAATTTTTGGTAATTTCTTGATTTGCATGTTGAACATTCAAAGTCGAGCTCCCTATTTCAGGTGTACCAATATACACGGGTACACGTGTATTTAATACGTCCGTGTATTGATCCGTGTATTTACAGCATCACGGGTACCCGTGTACCCGTAAAACGTGTAGCTACACGTGTACACGGGTAACAGTATATATCAGTTGCAAGGATACTCAAGCGTTTAAATTGTTGAATCAGATATCAGAAAGAAAAACACAATAAAATAATAATATTCAAGAAAAAAAAAAACAATACACTTACACAATGTACAATTGCTAATTATAACAATCGAATAATCACAGTAATACGTATTATTTTCTAAAATCTTAAGTCATAAAATAATGGTTCACTTCATTAATAAGTATACTTAAAATTCTACCATGATCTCATGTAGAATTTTGTAAATTTATATTTGCATAAGAGGAATAAAACATTTAAGCTCAGTGGGGTGTTTTGTACTAACCAATTGCTGATCATTTATCACACACTTTCATTAAGAACTGAAGAAATTGAATGCCGATTCTCAAAATTTTATTCACAAAATTTTATCACAGTTCAATAAAAAAAATGGAAAAATCGTCATATCAAATTTGCTCAAAAAAGCAATGTTTTAATGTACAAAGTTAACTTAAAACAGAAAATAATTTACAGGATAACTGTTTAAAAAAGAAATATTTTTTATATAGAAGTTTATAGTTTTATTAGACTCCTGTTTTTCAGAAAATAAACATATCGTTTGCAACGTGATTTTAGCTTGAATGTCTTGAACGGACACGTGTATTAAGAACACGGACCCTTAAGTCACAGGGACTTAAGTCCGTGTACCCGTGTGCTTTTATTACCCGTCAAAAATTGTAGGCTCTAATTCAAATGTCTCTGTGAAGTGCATAGGGAGGTAACTAATAAATTCAACATGTGATTGATGGTGAACCGTTCATCAGATTTTGGAAATTTTTTATTTTGTTTTGTTCGGAATTCTATGCTGAACAAGTCTTCAATTGGAATTTTTCGTGTATCTGTTACGGTTTTAAAGATAGGATTTGAATGTGTCCTAATTTGCATATTTGGGATGATGAAAAGTGCACCATGAGATAGGTCACCCACAACTTTCTATTCATTGGATTCATCAAAATTGATATATCTGCTTCGGTTATGATAATAAAAGAGGGGGCTCATTTTTGTATCCACCCTGTATAATAAGTTATTAAAAGTAAATAATTTGTTACCTTTCTAAAATGAAATATAATATGCAAAAATTTATAAAAATGTTTTAAATAATTATTATTAGTTTCATATATAATTTGTTCAAAAACTTGTTAAAAAAATTAAATTAAATTGGGAAAAGAGCAAGAATTGAAACCAGGACCTTTAGCATTGAATCTATCGACTTAACCCACATGACCACGTTGACTACTTGAATATCACATTGTCTGAATTTGTAAATATACGTCAATAGCCTAACTAACTTTAAATAATTATATCTCGTAAACAAATGCCCGAGTTATTATGCCATATAATAGTGGGAGGGGTACGTAACAGCATATTTAAATTTCAGTTAAATCCAAGCTTAGCAGACCTGGTTTCCCGCAATGTGTGATAATGTTTAAATAACTTTAAGCATCGGTGTTTTTTTGTCAGTAGTGTTTGATTTCAAAAACCAAAATTCATTCCTGCCTTTTTTTTTCTTTGTAGACAGAATATTTTTCTGTCATAAACATTTTTTTTAATTCCACAAGTTTTGTTAATGGTTTTTTTTCCGAATAAACTTTTTGAAACATGTTTTGAACCAGTTTTTTTTTTCTTTAACATTTGATTTAAAACATTTGTTTTAAAACAAACAACCCTGGTTTTATGGTTCTTTTAAAGTATCAATTATACGATGGGCGGTCATAAAGTCATTACAATCAACATTTAATAATAATAATAATAATAACCAGGTTATTAACACTAAAAGCTACAGAAAACATATTATCAAAGATTCGACTGACGGGTCTTGCAGGAAATGCCATATCGCAGAGGAAACCATCCAACACGTCATATCCAGTTGCAAAATGCTCACGCAGACAGATTATTTACACAGACATAACCAGGTAGCCAACATCATACATCAACATCTGGCTAAGATACGCAAGCTAAGGGACATTCACACTCCTTACTATAAATATATCCCCGACACTGTCTTAGAGAACACCACACATAAACTATATTTTGATAGAGCTATAATCACTGGCAAAACTATCCCTCATAACAGACCAGACATTACACTAGTAGATAAGCAAAACAAAGTGACTTACATAATTGATATCTCCATCCCCAATACACACAATTTACAAAAGACATACACTGACAAAATCACTAAATATACGGATCTTGCACATGAAATAAAACGCCTTTGGGAAGTTAACAGAGTACACGTTGTTCCTATCATTCTTTCTGCCACTGGGGTTATTCCACACTCGCTACACAAAAGCCTGTCAACACTAAATTTAAACCCACACTTATACAAAACCTTACAGAAAGCTACAATTCTAAACACCTGTCACATAGTAAGGAAATTCCTACACCCATACATCAATACTCCCACGAGTGCATAACTTTCCCTCCCTCGCATTTGAGTCCCTTGGGCTTTGGCCCTCTTTTGGGTCCGCCTCTGGGATTGGCTTCCGGACTTGATCCGAGTTTGGCTTCCCCAAACAACAACAACAACAACAATAATAATAATAATAATAATAATAATAATAATAATAATAGTAAGATCGTATTATTATCGTATTATTAATCTTATCGTATTCCTGAGCCGTGATAAGGTTCCTGCAGCTTCCGAGCTTTTGAACCAGTGTCAGGCTACCCGGACGATTTTTTTAGCGCCTTGTCAATGTGGATGAATGCGTTGTTCCTTTTCAAATGTCAGGAACCTTATCACGGCTCGCACCTCGAAGTTTCTGACGGGCTGCGCCATGTTGCTTTCTACGCTCTGGCGTCGTTTAGCGGTACTGTACCAAATGCCGCTTTGTATCCTCCAGTACTCGAGGAATGTCGCTTCCCAGTGGCACCACACATTTTCATAAGCGATCGTTCTTTCATGTTGATTGTAATGACTTTATGACCGCTCCTGTATCTATGTGTAATCTTTGGAAATACAGTGTTTGAGATCGAATTAATCATTTATACTAACCCTGTATTTATTTATAAGATGTTACATAAATGAGAAATCATTATTATCGCAACATGTGCATCTTACATCTTATTGAAAAAATAAGCCCTATACAATGGTGTCATGTGCATTAGAGAATGCGAGTGACGAATGAAGCAGTTAAATGAAATAAATGAAATGTATATTTTTTATATCAAGGATTAAATCGTTTATAGTCATAGCTTTTTCCCTGTTTTTTTTAGCTTCTTTCTTTCTTTTTTAAGAAATAAGTAAAAAAAAAAAAAAAAAAAAAAGAAAGAAAGAAAGAAAGAAAAAGGAAATATTCCTTCTCGCATTCTTTTACGTGTAGTCAACTGATACAACGCACTGGATACAAATATCATCAAGCTACAATGGTATCTTTCATTGCAACCAATCATATAAAGAACGAAAAAATTCTGCGAGAGGAGGCTAAATGAACTGTAGAATTGAAAATTTATGCTTCAGTAATATTACTGAAAAAAGTTCACTAAAGAGAATGTCTTCTATAAAAAAAAACCTCTAAATCACTTCTGATATTCTTATCTTAAGAACAAGAACAATTCTACAGTTTTAAATTTTAATATTTACTTCTGTAAGAGTTGATTAAATCACTAAGTTAAACAACCCAATAAAAATCAAATCTATTATTGTGGGGCTCTACAGTATTTTATTAATTACAATAATTCCTGAAAGCATTTTAAGGAATCGTTTAACTATTTTCTAAGTCTTTAATCTAATTACTGATAATAATTAATAACAAGTTATGTTATTAAATAAATTTAATAAATATTATTTACCCTTTTAACTTCAATATTGGTTACACTGTTGAAATTTTTCAGAAGATAAAATAGCTCTCCAAGCGTTATGATTTCTAACTCAGAGTAGAAAGGTGTTTCATGAGTACAAACTTCTGTCATAATTATTCCAAATCTTTAGAAGAAAAAATTCAAGAACAAATTAAAATTAAACTTCAATTAATAAATACAATTCATTTAATATGAATTATTAGATAAATTTTAATTTTCTTTTTAGTGCCATTATTCATTAAATCATTAAAAAGAATAAGGGGGATTTCAAACCATCATGGAAAACTTTAGGAATTGAATTTTAAGAGAGACTTTTATAGCAAATGTTAACGTCATCAAAATAGCTGTATATCTTAATTAACGATACAGATTTTGTGATATAGTGCGTTAAATCTGGATTAAAGTATAAATTAATTTTTAATAAATGTGTTAAGTCATCGCCATTAATTTGACTGGTAGTTTCAGGCTGTTTAATTTATATAAAGGGCCCTAAATAAGCAGTGATTGGTACAAATTTATTCTCAATAGACAAGGTAAATTAAATTTAGTAAATTGTACGAGGTGCATTCAAGTTCTTAGGTCTCCGAACTTATTTTGAAAAAAACTATTTGGCCACATAATATAATATATAATATTTATTAAATCATTTATGTTTCATTCATTTAAAATTCCACGGTTTGCATAGTAGTCGTTAGCCTGATTATTATAGGCCCACGGTTTTCAAAAATTTTTGAACAAGTACCACCCCACAAGGACAGTAAACTGAAGTTTAATACCAAATATTCAATCAATCTAACTTTTTTTATCTGCTTCACAATACATTGTTATAATATTTCTGATTTGTTTGTTATTAAATAAAAATTCATGAATGGCTTCTTCTGTGTGTTTATTTTGCTACTCTTTTAACCATGGAAATAAATTACAATAGACAGATTTAATTTTAATATTTTTTAAAATAAATTCAATTTTTCACAATAATCGATTCCAGGAATCGATTAATCGTTACTATGCAAAAATAAATTGCATAAAAATTAATTGATTATTAAACGATTCAATTTTTCAGGGAATCGCCTACCACTAAAAACCACTTAAAACAATTGGGTGATTATTCGTGAAAAACATTGCTTGAAGTACCATCACAGTTTGAAACCCTGGCTATGTTGTTTTCAAGTTACTTGCGTATAGCCTTAGCCTCTCCTCAGGGCCTCGATAAAATATATTGGCGATAAAATTACCATATAATGGCGCCGGGGCGAAAGTGGAACGGGCAAAAATTTAAGGGGCGAAAGTGGAGGGGGCGAAAGTGGAGGACAGCAATACAAACTGCCCCTACAGGTGATAAAAACCCAAGCGGGGGAAGAAATCAAAAGAGAAAGAATACATTTCGGAATAATTAAATCAAAATCAGATATTTAAAATCTTAAAAATAGAACTGGTTGGGTCATTAAAAATGTCTACATCTTTATGTGAAAGGATTATATTATACAAAGTAACAAGTTTATAAGAAGGAGTAATCTCACCAGCATTTGTCCTCGTACTAGGAACTATTAAAGTAAGATACTTATGATGAATTTTTCTAGGAACTGACGATAGATGACAGAACCCCGGGCATCCAAATGGCCCCAGATACAATCCTCTTAAGGACATTAAGAAAAATATTACCAATGACATTGGAAAGAGTAAAC
Source organism: Rhysida immarginata (assembly GCA_023313115.1). Taxonomy (NCBI): domain Eukaryota; kingdom Metazoa; phylum Arthropoda; class Chilopoda; order Scolopendromorpha; family Scolopendridae; genus Rhysida; species Rhysida immarginata. The sequence continues at coordinate 25,640,098 of JAHWFO010057280.1, read as the reverse complement.
ACGTTTTTAAATTCCATATAGAGATCATGCTTATTATATTTTTTTGAGAGAAAATTTAAAAATGCAAAAAATTTCTTTTGTAAGAGTAAAAAGTTTTAAGTATGACGAGTAAACCAAATTAACAAGTCTTATGTGACCTTAGGAACTACAATAGAAGTAAATAATAATAATAATAATAATAATAATAATAATAACAACAATAACAATAATAATAATAACAATTCAATTCAATTTTCTTCTAGTCAAATTAAAAAAAAAAACACTAATTATATCTACAATTCACTAATTAGACGCCTTCTTAGGAGTGCTATTCCTATTTTGCTAATTTTGACATTTTTCATGACAACGGATAAAAACTCAAACAAATTAATCTCTTCACTTCTCCTACGGAAAATTAATTATTATTATACTAGTTGTTACCCGCGGCTTCGCCCGCCCGCGCCATCTGTTGAGGGGAATTACAAAGCAAAAGCAGATAATTTTAAATGAAAACCCCAGAAAGCGGGGAAGGGGGGGGGGGTCGTAGGGGGCTGATTTGCATAATTTATTAGCCAAATGTATAGAGCTACTCTTGTAAAAAGCCCAAGCAAATATCGTAAAAATTCAGGAAGATTTCGCCGATAGAATGAGTTGAATTTCAGTTGCTCTCAAAAATAAACAAAACGATAAGGGGCGTTCTCCAAATTTTTATTTTCGGACCGGATACCAGTATCAATTTCTCCTTACGCTGATATGAAATCAATATGCTGTAGGCCCGTCTTTCGTTATTATAACCCTAAAAATTTGGAGAAAACCCGTTATTGTTTTGCATATTTTTGTACGACAACAAACTCTTGCCGTGTTTTTAGCCTTGACCGGAAAAGGCATTCGACAAGATAAACCACACGTTCCTTTTCGATATGTTACGCTACGCCATCTTCGTCTTCGCAACTTTGCCACAATCATAACAGCATTCTATGCTTTGGCCGCATCTTTTGTCACCCACCTTTGAACTTTCAAAACGTGTCAGGCAGGGGTGTCCTTTATCCCTCCTCCCGTACATCTTCTATCTGGAACCACTGTTTCATCATCTGAATTGCCATCTTCGCGTTCGGGGTTATGCGTTTTCAGTAGCATCTATTGACATCAAAACGCTCGCCTATGCAGATGGCATTGTGCTCTTCGCATCCGACACGGACACCCTGGGCGTTTATAAAAGCATTCTATCAGTTCAGTGCCTCGACGGGAAGCACCATTAACCTCGTCAAATCTAAAGACATCACTTTAGGGCACTGGTCTGATGATCATCTGAATTTCTTCCCGATCTTCTGGGGCGGCCAAGTTACAGTGCTCGGCTACAACTTTTTCATTTTCGTCAACAGTGGAACTCCAGTCAGTGGCAACAGGTGATGGCGAAGCGTCTTTCCCGCCTTGACAAGAACTTGGGCTTTCCAACTTCAATGTTCGTCAAAGCGCGGTTTATAAAACCCATATCATCCCTCTGTTAAAATCGAAGTGCATTTTCACCTCGCCATCTTTTCAAGACAGGAGGAAATTACGACAAGCTATTGTGAACTTTGGGTGGGGGGGTCTAATTTCAAACATCATCCCTTCAATGCTAAGATCCTATTTATTCCCTTTGAGAGAGGAGGGTTGGGATTGCCTGACATCCAGCGTAGCGCTATTGTTGCCAGACTTGCAGCGATGATTCGAGCCTTTCTTAGCCCTCCACCTATGTGGGCAAAGTTTGTGTTCATTTACCTCCGATTCTTCAAAGTGAATAGGTTCTCAATGCCTCCTACGTTGCCAGTGATAGTTATCCCATTAGCCGGACATTTGCAGGATTGTGCACCACGATCTGCCGATTTTTTCCTGTGCTTTGCCAGATCGACACAAAAGATTTGGGTCATCTTCGCAATTGCCAGTCATTGTTCTTCCAGCAATCCGAGCCAGGTGAGACCATCGACATCTTCCGTCTGTATCCAGAATATCCATGGGCAGCAATTCTGAAAATCTTGAATTGTTTTCAGCTACCAGCAGCATTATGGACTGAAGAGTTTCTCTTACCTGTCTGTGCGCTGCCTGTTCGACGCTTCTACCGGCGATCCATATAAAACGGGCCTAGCCGTATCAATTGAGTTCATCAACCGTGAATTGTGGTTGGCGCGGTGTGCCAGATCCCAAGGGAATGATCACTTACCGTTGGTTGTTTGAAAAAAGGTATTTTTCAGCTATGTTCCTTTCTCCTTTTGGAATGGTTACGGCTAGGCCCGTCAGCATTCCGCCGTCATTTCACGACATCGAAACGACTCTGCTCGGTCATCGGGGACGGCCGAATATTTCACTTCACCTTTCCACCAGTTTAATGGATCGCCGGATCACGAATGAGCCTCGTTTATGAAGGGTTTAAATAATAGTAGCAGTCTTTAGAGTCATCTATCGCATGTGTGCCTGGACGCCTGAAAAAGATCTTCATCCACCTCAGTTCCAACAGCTAAAGCTTCCCTTCATGAAGAGAGGAAGAAACAAGCTGTAGAGCCGATTGGAGTTGGGAAGCCACGTCAATCTCGCTGAGCTAATAGAGGACATTATTCGTCTGTTTCCAAACACACTCGCGACGACGTTAAAGAGGGAGATATACTTTCCTATTGCACGAACATACATGAGTTAAGCCCAACTTTGCATAAAGGCTGTTTTAACTAGTTATTTATTCTTTTGTGTCGTAATGCTTCCCTGCCAGTTGACAAACCTGAATAGGGCGCCGTTTTCACAGTGTATGGTGACGTCTACTAGGCAATAAATCCAAGTCTTCATACAAGCAATATCGAGTTCTTCATCCAGGATTTCCACTGCCTTTTGCCAATACACGGATAGTCTTTATTTCCCGCTTACTACGGATTCGCCTGAGGAATATAATACTGATTGATATTAAGAACTTTATTTTCACAAATTTTCGAATTTTATTTCTGTACGTTCATTAATTAATATTTTGTTAATTAAAAATTATTTATTCATTCCTCCCCCCCCCCCCTTTCTGTTCACGTTGAAGGGACTCTGCGTTTATGATAATGAAAAAGTAGGAAAACCTTTCCCGAAGTACGTTAAAGCATCATGCAAAGTTTGATGCCCATTGGTTTCATTGTTGTAGAGATTATTCCGAAAATACAGACAGACAGACAGAAACGCACACACACACGGAAACAAATTGACTTTATTAATATGGACGAGGTCATATTCAATAAACATCAAAAATTACTTACGAATAAGCATCTCCTGCTTTAGTTCCTTTGCCTACTTTTACAGGGGTTTCATATTGACGCAGTAATTCTGGAGATGTCCATAACATTGCTCTAGATTCAGTAAGAAAAGGTAAAGCAGAATTAATCTTAAAAGAAAATATTCATACATTTTAAGCTTTGAAAACGTGAAATTTTCAAAGCTTCATATTCAAGCATATTCACTAATCAGACAAAATTTAATATCGCTTGCAAGCGAAACGTTTAACCTCGAACAACGGAGCATATCTAATGTCTGTATGCATAAATGGCTAGCTAACATCAGTCATTAACAGTAAATACACTGAATGCGACTTTCATACGGGCAGAAAGGTAAGCTTTCGCCAGAGAACTGGGTAAAAGAAGGAACTACTCCGATACTTCAAGGGTATTCTCGGAAGTCAATAGTGGCAAATAATAATTTTCTTACAGCGTCCGAGGAGAGTAAAGGGAAAAATTGGCGACAAGATTCTTCGATGTTCAGACCACAACTGGTTATTTCTATATTTTTAAAGATAGATCCCATTCTACGAATTCTTAACAGTTGGCAGAAGAGATCTACCGGTTAATTAGAAATTTCTGTAAAGATTTTATACAAGGTGAGTCAAAAGTCTGTACCCACCCTTCTATCTTGGATACAAATGTACTGTAGTTTTGCAAATTCCAATAACGGAAGTGAATAGGAAGTTGAGAGTACTCTTTCTCATGGTGGCACTTACAGTGTTGTCAACATGCACACTAAACCTTAGGAGATACACACAAAAAAAAGCAATTACAAACTTGTTCAACATCAAATAAGCAACAAAACAAAACAAAAAAATTTCAAAATCCGATGAACGGATCACCCAAAAACCTCATTGCAATCTTGATAGGAATCAACTGCTGCCAAGACTGCTACTGTGTCCTTGGTCAACCTTGATGCTGGCGCTGATGGACAGTTCCTGTATTTAGAAACCGCTGTATAATTTGTTTGATTGCACGACAGGTTGGATGGCGTTGATTAGGGTATCTTTCTTGAAACAATCAAACTATTGCATGATAGTTTTGCCTTGTCTCACCAAAGCAGAAAACCATGTTGATCATTTCCTGAGCAATGTACTGTGTCATCGTGCTTTGGTCTGATTGGTTGGTTGGTTTGTTTGGTATCAACTGCCATGGTCATTTCAGGACGGCGTTATAGGGGCCGCAAATTTTGCCTCGTAAGGGTTCTTTAACGTGCAGCCGGCAAACGACTACACGGGATCAACGGCTTTGCTTCCCTTCCGAAGGAAGTGCGTGATCTCAGGATTCCCCCCTGAAAA
>JAHWFO010057280.1:25581276-25635443 GCA_023313115.1 Rhysida immarginata | reverse complement strand
CCCCCCCCCCCCCTGAAAAAATCCTCGTCGTCCTCGGCTGGGTCGAACCCGCGTACTCGGGCATCAGAGGCGATCACGCAACCAGTGAGCCACCGAAGCCGATGCTTTGGTTTGATCTTGTTTCAGCTTCAACATGCCTTCTTATACCAATTGTGTAGGTGGTGTCTTCATGGTAATTTGTGGAACTTTCCAGAACATGATATGGATACTACATGGAATAATTTGCATGCTTGGCAAATGATATTAAGCTAGAAAAAACTCATTAGTTACTCCTGGGACTTGAACTCAGGATCTTTGCTCTCGCTTTCCCCACAGGCCACTCTTCCCAACCTCAGTTTTGACAGGAATCAAGGTGTTAATGTTGTAGAGATTGCAATGAGGTTTTTGTTTAGTTGCTTATTTTATGCTGAACATGTTTATAATTGTTTTTTGTGTGCATCTCCTACGGTTTAGTAGATACGATTTGCATATGTCCTAATTTGCATGTTGACAATACTGTAAGTGCCATCATGAGAAAGAGCACCCCCAACTTTCTACTTATTCCTTTATTGGAATTTACATAACTACATTTGTATCCAAGTTAGAAGGGCGGGGGGGTACATACTTCTGACTCACCCTGTATAAATAAGGCTAGGAATATTTAAAATACCAATATCACATATCAGCATAGCAATCTGACAGAAATCACTTCATTTCCTATACTTTTTTGTGATCCGTACATACAGGTATTGAACATTGAAACTGAAACACCTGGTAGAAATCCAAAATCTTTATTTAATAAGGTGTTGGGGCACCGTGGGCAGCCAGCACAGCAGCAACCCGTCTTGGGAAGGATCGGTAGAGGTCCTGCACAGTTTGCACCCCAAACCATTACTGATCCACCCATTACTGATCCACCTCCGTGTTTGACTGTGGCTGCCAAGCAGTCTGGGTTGTAGGCATCAGAGGGGCTCCTCCAGACGAATACCCTCCCTGTTGTTTGGAAGACAGTGTAGCTGGACTCATCCGAGAATATTACGCGTTTGAGGTCATTCAACGTCCAGGTTTTATGCGTCCGGTACCACTGAACCCGCTTGGAGGCATTTCTACTACTGATGAAAGGCTTCGGTATAGCAACCCTGCCATGGATGTTGGATTTATGCAGGTAACGACGGATTGTCTTCGTGCACACAGGTTCCTGGAGGTGTGTATTCATTTCTGCGGTGATTTCTGCTGCGGTGGTTTTCCGTTTTCGTGCAACAATCCTGGTCAATGTCCTGACGTCTCTTTCCGACAACTTCCGTTTTCTCCTGCAGTTGCTCCTCCTGGACGTGGTTCGTCCTTCCTGTTCATATGCACACATCACCCTGGATACTGTAGCACGTGAGACATCACAAAGTGTGGCAGTTTTGGACACAGATGCACCTGCTAGACGCGCGCCAACAATCTGCCCTCTTTTGAAGTCGGATATGTCTCCCATTATAGCGCTCTGCACAGACAATTTGAAGCTTACTATCGAACTTTTCTACTGGAGTGACTACCAAGAACTCTGACACGTAATTCATTGATATGCATACGATTAATTACCTAGCAGAAGGTTCTATTCAGCCCTGGGGGTATCCAGTGCTATTTGCGAAGGTGTTTCAGTTTCAATGTCCAATACCTGTATGTTTTAAGTTTCCGTGCAATATTCTTTTCTTAAGATTATCGTGTCATATGTAATATAAAATTGGGCTAACCTTTGCATCTTTTCTGCTTCTTCTATTTCGTCAACATCTCCGCTAAATATTTCAAAGTCATCACTACGCTTACTTATTTTGTGCTCTTCATAAGATCGAAAATAAGGAAGGCCATAATCTATGAAAAACCAAAGAAATGTTGAAACAATTCATTGTTTTTTGTTCATTTTCCAATATTCTATAGGTTACATTTTTTATTTCTTAATTTCCCACTACACAACCGATTTCAAATATTTAAACTATCTTATTTTGAAGAAATTCGAAACTATTCGGAAAAAGGAGTCTTCACGTGACATGGTGCGGTGAATCTATTTGGTTCGCTCTGGATGTTTGAAATAAATTTATGAATACCGCAAATTCCCATTACTTTCCGATTCTCCCTCGTACATTGGATGAAAGAAATATTGTCCAAGTTTATGCAACTTACATTATAAATGCACATATCTATTCAGAAGTCCATTTTGTATCAGCATGTCTGATGTGATTAACTGAATCAATCGGTGTGTTCTTATCGGACTTTAGTAGTTGCATGTAAACCTGGTCTATGACAAATTCCCTAAAGACAGAAATCACATAGGGTGAGGTCGGGAGAACTTGGCGGCCACAAGTAGGATAGTCAGGGAACACCAGATTCAGCATATATGTTAATCTGTCAGTTCTTTTTTAATCCAATGTACAAAATCTCATACCTTATCGCTACAGGAATAAAAAAAGGTGTTCAAACTGCGATATTTTTATGTACATCCTGAACATTTACTCTACTTAATCATCTGTCACTGTCTGGTTGAAAATGTAATACTTTTCGTCTTTATAAATACGAACAAGACAATTTTGAACAGTTAAGTATATTATTAATACACTGCTCAAAAGAATTAGAAGAACACATCTGAAAACATTTGTAGAATCTCAAGATCAAGACTTCCGATAAAATGTTTCATAGTTTTCTGATAAATTAGATTTGGTCTATTGAAATCACTGGGTGTTTTTTCGAGTTTCTTTTTCTCGTGAGTTTAAAGTGAAAATGCCAGAGATCCCTTAAAAACAGAATGGTCATAATCATATGAAAAAGGTCACGTGGTCTTCAAATAGCATTAATTTGCATGTTAAAGCTCTGATACAGTATTCGGACGTTTAATTGAGACAAAAAGAGACAATCAGGCTGGAGGAAGGTGCAAGAACTATTACGCTGCTCCAAGAATGCTACTCAATCAGGTCCGTCGCCAGAAAGCTTCAGTGTTCCATCATGCATGGTAGTAATTCGCGAAGGGCTGGACAAGAACGCAGACATAACGACAAGAATGCGGGACCGATATCGTCAAACTTCTGCTCTTCGCCGACGAACATCAACTGCTAGAGACTTACAAAACGACCTGCGTGCGGCATCTAGAGTGGCTGTTTCTGACCAAACAGTCAGAAACAGACTACGGGAAAGTGGTTTGAGAGCCAGAAGGCCGAATCGTGTACCTCATCTCACGCGCCGACACCGAGAAGCTCGACGTCGGTTTGCCCAACAACACATCAACTGGCAGCTGCGTCAGTGGCGGTCTGTTCTCTTTACAGAAGAGTCCAGATTCGCCTAACTCGTTTTGATGGACGTCAGCGTGTGGGGAGACATTCTGGAGAGCGCCTTGCAGAAGCAACAATGAAACAGACAGACAGAATGGAATGTGGTTCAGTCATGGTTTGGGGGGGGGGGATCCCTATCCACAGCCATACTGATCTCGTTATTGTACGTCTCAATGCTGAAGTCTACATCAGGGACATTCTGGAAGATCACGTAGTACCTGCTGCTTGTGTTGCGGGCCCTGATTTTGCTCTTATGCAGGATACGGCACGTGCCACTCAGGAATTCTCCAAGAACGAAACATTCCAACATTGGAGTGGCCACCAATGAGTCCGGATATCAATCCGATCGACCATGTGTGGGATATGCTTGAGAGACTCATAAGGCAACGTCCAACAAGTCCACAATCACTGCGCGACCTTTCGCAGGTCCTCATTGAAGAATGGGAGAACATTCCTCAAACAGACATCCGTCGACTTGTACGGAGCATGCATCGCAGATGCGCAGATGTCCTTCGAGCTCGTGGAGGGAATAAACATTACTAGAGAATACTTCTAGGGAGACGTGTATCCAGAGATGTCTTGAGACCCTTTCTTGAGAACAGTTTTCTCACTTTAGTTTCACATCTGTCATTTGTTTTTTCGAAAGATGCTTGGAAAATTAAGCCATACACTTGTTTATTTGTTGAATAAATTGAGACCGCTTCATGTGTTCTTGGGTTTGTACGGATATTTTCTTTCATTTAAATAACATAAGCATTCTATATTGTGTTCCCCTAATTCCTTTGAGCAGTGTATTTTAAGTTATAACGTCTAACTAAATTTATAAAATTCTCTATTAACCCAAAATTAAACTATAACCTGTGATCTTACAAGTCCATCTATTATCAATTAAGCAATTTGTTGATTTCAATCTGCCATGGGATCCAATCTTGGAATTATGTAAATACTGCATACCAAGGCAAATATCCTTCAGTATAGAATATTTAAAATCCCATGTTAAACGAACGCCTAAGTTTTTGAGAACGTCGCTTAAGCTTCCCTATAGAATTAAAAACGCAGCACATGCATGATTTTCTATAACTGAATTTTCACTTATTATTTCTAAATATATATTATTTTTAAGTATTCTAACTTAATACCTTTGGTAAATATTCCATTAACAACGCGACGTGAGGGAACGTTAAGCAAGCGCCCACGAAAATCGCTAAATTGGGGCAAGTTATCGTTTTCATCTGTACGATTTCCTTTCGAAGAACAACAGAATTGATATCAATTGACCGTCGTCTAAATGTCTGTAAAGAGTAGAAGTCTTAAGTAAAATTGTATTCAATAAATTCTAAAGTATATCTCACTTATTATTACAAATAGAAAAGGGAAGGAAAAATTCCGCGATCTAGACACGAACCAGGGACCATGCCTTCGCTGGAACCGCTCTTACCAATTGAGCTACCGCGAACAATGAACCGCAAAGCCTTGCAGAACAAAAAGAACGACAAACTTCTACCACTTTGTAACCTACCAGGTGATTATGTGCTCGGTGATCTGAACAAAGCACCTCTTATTATGCATTATTTTGCGGAGAATGATCAACGTGTTAAAGATGGTCCTATAAAGTAATATAAAGCGCCGCAATAATTAATGACGATCATTGTCGAAGCTGGAGAGGTCAGCAACATCATTGGGAAGTTGAAGAAGGCCCCAGGCAGAGATCAAGTGAGCAATAATGTTCTGAAGAACCTGATTTGTGACATTACCAAGACTAAAAATGATTGCTGGAAGTTTTCTTATTTTCCAGTTGCTTGGGAGACATCTTTCGTCCTAAGTATCCCCAAACTTTTCAAGAATCGTTCTGGAAACCTGTTTGAAATGACACGATTTCCGAATTTCTGATTGAGAAAGTCTAGCAATTCATTAGTGGTGTGAGGCCTAGCCCCATCCTGTTGAAACCATTGATGTCGAAGCGGTATACGCCTCCTTCGCAGCTCGGGGATGAAGAAGGTTTCAAACATGTTAAGGTAAGCCTGTGACGTTACGGTGCCCTCAAAAAAGAACGGACCAATGATGCCTCTTTTGGAAATCGCGCACCAAGCCATAAACTTTCGTGGATGAAGAGGTGACTTATGGATCTCATGAGGGTGCTGGGAACCCCAAAAACGAGCGTTGGGTTTATTAACGTCACCTGACAAATGGAAGAAGGCCTCATCTGACACCCGCAGGTTGTCCACAATGTCCTGATTGGCTTCCATTTCTGCTCCAAATTCCATCGCAAATTGTTGTCGCTTCTGTCTTCCAGTGTCTGTTAACTCCTGATAAACATGGATCTTATACGGGAACAGGTGTAAATCCTTTCTCAAAATTCGCCACGTCCTAGTATACGACAGCCCTTCTTCAATGGATAAGCGGCGAACAGATTTTTTGGTAGGGGAATCGACCAACCTTGTGCGAACATTTTCGACAACTTCGGCCGTTCGAACACGAGCTTCGCTCCCGCCTTTTTTCTTGCCTTTAACACATCCAGTGGCACGAAATGCTTGACAAAATCCATGATTGCTTGCCTGCCTGGTGCGTCTCGACACTTATACTCCTTCCGGAACTTTCTTTGCACGGTTACAGGTGATTTTGTCTCGAAATACCATTCGACAACCTTGCATTTCTGCTCTGTTGATAAAGCGGGCGCCATTTTTCAACAATACGATTTTCATGCAGCGCCGTTGCAACAATACAAACTCCAACTATTTAGAAATTCGATATGGCGCTCATATTCTTTCAATTGTTTATCCCTAATGCACGTCATTCGAGTGAAATGGTCAGAAACTGACTGAATCACCCTGTATTACGAGGTAAAGGCCTATACGCTTGCATTTGTCTAAATCCGGTTTGAGAAGAGCAGCTAGGTTTTCGTACAATCAGATGCCAGAAAATTCCTGCCAGATGCAGGTTTGGTTGGAGGCTCGTCGAAGATGATCAGATTCGACTTTCCCTCGGACTTGATTCCTTACTTACCATAATATGGCTCAAACAACATAGCTCTCATCCTTTGCAGTCCTTGCCCACCTGGGAAGCAGACTGGACATTCCAATTGAAATTGTAGCAGAAAATATTAAGTGAACGGAAATGACATCAGAATCAATCTCTAACATCTGAGTTAATGTACATTAAAAAATAACTTTTATACATTAGATCAACACTATTCGAATAGACTATATTTAAAGTTATAAGTGACTAAATAATTACCTTCCCATAACATAAAATTCCTTTCCATACAACTACATTGGGATTCTTAATATATATGTTATTATGAATGGAGGGATTATGAACATGATGATTAAAAAGCACAGAGGTTCCTGGATAATAGTAATGCAAATCGTCATCAGATCTATTCGTGGCGATAGACAAAGTGTCGAACGGGCTAGATTTGTCTATCACATCATTCCAATTAACCACCCAATCCAAATTCTGCATAGCCGTATGCCGTGCTCGCCTAGGAAAAAATACAAAATTCAACGATACAATACTACAAAATCAACGCATTCAGGAAAATGTTATCCGCAACGCATTTTTTTTTATAAAATAATATCTGTATATCCATTTTATGTCCAAAATTCACATAAAAAATTATCCTAAAAGAATGCTTTGAGTAGGCTAAATCGACCTACTCAAATGATGGTTAAGCTTAAGACTCTTATTCCTACTCATGGTTCCAACTTATCCACAAGCAAATTTTTCGTCATGAAAACAAGAAATTAAGCCCCCCACCTGAGGAAGATATAGGAAAGCACCAGAAGCCCCGAGTTCGTCTATTTTTATCCCCGTTTTCTTTTCAAAAACTAATTTTTTCGAACATAGTATTTAGAAAATGAAAAAGACCTACCTTCTTACGTTTCTCGTCATTTCCAGTCGAATGACATATCACATGCTGTATGTTGCCATTTGAAAGCTTTAATATCTAAATACCACGTGATTGCTACCATCCCAACTCCGACCCCAATAGGCCAATTGGGCCCAAACTTCATAGTAATTTAGATCTTGCATACCGAATTTCACTTCTTTACATACGAAGGGCGTTCAAATTTGACCTGGACTTTATTTTTTATAAAATCAAGAAACTACACAAAAAAGAAAACAAAAAACACACGCACCAGTTATTTCTAAAAAACTCTCCTTGCTTCTTACACATTTTTTCCAGCGTTCTGGGAGCATCTGGATACCGATTCTGTAGAAATCTTCAGGCTGATATCGAAACAAGGTCAGGCTTTTCCACTTCTTCACTGGACCCGAATCGACCCACTCAAATGATGTGGGAGAGATACGGACTGTAGGGGGGATTTGGTAACTTGTCCCATTGGAGTTCCATCAGTATGTCCATAGTTAGTTTGGCTGTGTGTTGTTTGGCATTGTTTTGCAGAAAACAAACACCACTGATAAGGAGTCCTGGTCGCTTTTTCCTTAGTGCCGGCTTCAGGACGTCCTCAAAGTGTCACAGTAGTAGGGTGCATTTATGTTTCGACGTTCTTCCAGAAATCGACATGAATGATACCCTTAATGTCCCAGAATGCAGTCGCTATTACTTTCGTTGCCGACGGTGTCATCTTGAATTTCTTGGGTCATGGTGAGTCAGTGTGTCGCCACTTCATGCTCGCACGCTTGCTTTCAAGAGTATGATAATGGATCCATGTCTCGTCGGTGGTTACAACACGCCTTAGGAAGCTATCACCTTCCCTGTCATATCGCTGCAGCAGCATAGAACAGATTTCTTGGAGTGTCGCTTAGGGACCCATCTGGCACAGATCTTGTTGAATTTCAGCTTATCGTGGATGATGGTCTCCACACTGCCAGTGCTGATGTTCAGCATTGAAGCCGATTCTAGGACATGAATCCTCCTGTTGTCCCTTATCAGCTCATTTGTTCGTGCAATGGTGCCATCATTGACAGCAGTTGCTGGCCTTGCCTTATGAGGTTCATTGCCGGTGGATTCTCGCTCTCCTTCAAACTTTTGGCACCAAGAAAAGACGGATGATCGAGACAAACATGACTCGGTTAACGGTCTTTGAAGTCTCTGATGAATTTCAGATGCTTTCATACCTTCGTTATGGAGAAACTTAATGATTATTCGTTGTTCCACTTTGGTCGACACACTGCTGTCCACCAGTTTGTTTAAACAAACAATCGGTTGTCATGGCAACCGGGTGAGTGGTGCTGCATTTGCATGACAGGCGGTAGTTGCCATCCCGCAATGAAAGTTTATATTTTTACAACAAAGTCGCGTTCACAACCTCTTAACTTTTCTCGCTTTTCTCACTTATTTTGCTTAAGTCACTTTCAGTGACGTCATTTTCAAGAAAGCAAAGTCTCAAAAGTCACTTTCTGAAAGCAAGTCACTACCCACTTTCCCCTCTGCTTTTCTTACTTTTCTGGTTTTACAGCTACTAACTTCCGGTTTAGTGGTAGCCATATTGGATCGCTGCTTCGCTCGTTTCCAAGGTTGTTAAAGAGAAGGTGGCCTCTATGGGGATGATCGATAGTCATTGGATGCTGACGTGTGATGTGGGACGGGGGGAGAGACGCAGAGATAGGAAGGGACAATTTAGCTTAAATATAAATATTATATTTAGATAATAATTTGAAAGATACATTAAAAGATACCTTTAGATTGCTTTAAATATTATTCCGAGAAATTTTCAAAGTTATCATTGCGGTGAAATGAATCGGGATGTCAGAAATGTCATGCAAAGCGTTTTGGATATTTATTGTGTTATCTATTTTCCATTCTTCAAAGTTTATTAATAAGTAAGATTGATTCTAGAACAATTACACATATATTTTTTTTCTCAGAAATGTGATCGAATTTCGATCATTGTGGGGAGGGGGTCCTAGTATTTTTAAATATAACGGAAGGTATAGCCTATTTCAGTGTATTTCATGTGGAATTTATTCCGGAAGGGTAAGAATCGTGTAAGCGCTGCTTACGTCCCACCTGAACAAATGTACACTTTACTGTTCGATTGTCGATTCCAAGTCAGTTCTCTCAAGTTCTCTCGAGGTGCTCCTTGGTTTGCTGAATGATGAAAGCAAAGCTTTCGAAAAGCGCTTACAGAATCAGGTTGTATTTTTTCATTTTATATTTTTTCGTTTTTTATTTTTTCATTTCCTGTTTCATTGTGGTAAAATATTTTTATTTTATACCTAAATTGTTCATTATCCTTACATAAGTGGACAGGAGGGATGAGCTAGCTTCTCCCTTTACTCGTAAAATATAAAAGAAAAGTTTTTGAAAACAAAGATTTCAAATTGGGTTAAATTGGCAGTAGAGTTTAATATTAAAGGAGTTTGCACTTCTTACAAACACATCTCGGCAGTTGGTAAAAACACTTGCTTCTCTGACCCGGCATTAACAGCAGAAACTGACAAAAAGTGATAAATTCACTCATGCATAAGTGAGGTATTGTAACTAAGGATTAAAGTATGGATCCTCTCATAGTAATTTAGGATCTACAGAACAAGCAAGCAGCATTCAAATTATCGTAATCTAATTCCCCACACGGTTTCAATGGCAACTTTTGAGATTCTTCAGAAAGAAAAGTTTGAAATTAATTAAAAATCAATTTGGATCCATACTACAAGATCACAGGGACATAATTTTTATTTTAATTTTTAACTGCACCATTGGACGGTAACAAGTGATTAAACTAACTTAAATATTAGCACTGGTTTGAAAATCTTCGATATCGTTAACAAAGAAATTATATATCATTTTTTCATTCACCTTATATACTACATTCAACTTACAAGGGAACTATTCGAACCTGTATCTCGCACTTATTGTCCTTAGCAAATGAGAAATTGCACTATTTTATTTTTTAAAAATGCGCCACAAAATAAAACCGAACTCTGTTTACCCACAATCATATACTGGAAGCGGTGGCGATAGCGCTTCGTTCAGCCCCGGAAAATTTACGAAGATTACCGAAGCAAAATGTTACGGTGCTCCTTTGCAAAAGCCCTTCTAAAATTACTAAAATAAAATAATAAACTAAGAAAATGGTTATTAATTATTATATAGAATTTTTTTACTGGATGACAATTAGCTAATTTTAATAATCTATTTTTTTTTTAAAAAAAAAAAGCTTATTTAGAAACTTCAGAATTTATTCAATTGTCGTCTGCTGCTCCTTCGTAGGATGTAGTTCCATTGCTTTCATGTGAAGTATATTAATGCGCATTTGAGTAATGGAGGAAAGAAGTTCCATGAAGCGCTAACAAGTGTATTAATGCGCACACCACTTCCTTCAGCGAGTTTGCTCCTGATGTAAACAAAAGCACGTGATGAAGTGAGATTTTAATAGCTGACTGAGCCCTGCAACTTCCGTGTTCCAGAGCGAACATGAAAACAAAATTGGAAAACTGACTTAAAACTTTAACAATCAGGTTCTAAATTCAACTTAAAACATTTTATGATGTTTATAACGAGAAAAAATAAATTACACATAAATTGTTCAATATTTAAGAAAATAAATTAAAAACGGAGAACTCTCGTGACAAACGAGAGAACAGAAATCACACCAAGGGATTAAGAGATTAAGGCTCAGACAGGGAAGAGGGACAACGTTGTCCCTCTTCCCTGGCTCAGATTCAGAAAAGCGTCGTTAGCGACTTATCGACGGCGTCTAACAACGTTCATTGCTATTCACAAAACCTTGTCACAAACGAAAACGTCGTTAATTAGCGTCGTTAAATAACGACAGCTCAGAGTTATCGTTATAGCATCGTTACAGAATGTTTAACATGGCGGAAGGCTTGCACACGACGAAGAAATACGTCATACTCTAATGTTTCGGTTATCGTGACTCAGCATTGATGAAATATCAGTAATGTATCATATTGGATACCGTAGATTTTCTAGGAATGTGATTTTTCAATTGACCGAGAGAGGCTCAGTCGATATATAAATGGAAGAGCAAATTAGCGAATTTGTTCAATCGTCCCCCCCGCCCAAAGGTATTGAATTTTGAATACTTTCTTTCTATCAAATTATTCTTTATCAGCATTTGATATTTTCATAAAAATAATTTCTATTTTTTATCATTTGATATTTCTAGAAAGAGTGCTTTCATTATTTTTTTCGTACTGCTGCAATTGTAATTCCGAAGAAGTAAATTGTTGCTTTTGGTTTCGAATTTTGTCCATTTTCCTTACTTCCGCTGTAGTCGGGCAGTATTCTTATTGGCTGTTTTCAAGCAAATTAGGACGTCATTTCCGTACTCTCGAAATTTTCTCGTCGTTCGGTTTACGCTGTGGCTACAGTCACGGAACCGTGTACGACTTTTCAGTCCCGGAATGACATCACTTCCTGCTACGTGAAGGGAAGAGCGGTGCACGGCGGCCACGGGATCGTGATCGAGATCTCCGGCCGTGAAAGGCATAGGGGGTCATTCAAGTTTTTAGCTACAGGGGGAAATTCATTCGTTGTTTAGCTGTAATAAATTTGTGATCGTGCAAAGGAAATGCAGAAATAATTTCGCTACCCTCATCATTTATAAACCATTTTCCAGTCATTTTAATTCCTTATTTCTCTATTTAGTAATAGGGAAGCGAAGTTCGTCGTTTATGGCTGAGGTCAAAAACCCTCACCGGTGAGAGAATGATGACGTAATTTCTCACTGGGCTAACCGTCTTTTTCTCGGTGAGGACGGTGAGACTAACCGGTTAGGCATAGCAGCACTAACTGGCGTTTCTGAACGCGTTAAAATGACGTCACAAATTTCTCACTAGGATTTCTGACCGACCAAGCGCTAACTCTTCTCACCGGTGAGAGTTTTGACCTTAGCCTATGTGTCGTTTTCGTCCTCTTTTTGTGGCCCCTTCGATTGTTCTAGAGTCGCATGTCCACAATTGAACAAAATTTTGCTTAGAATATCCTTAACAAAGCTTTATAATTCGTTGTATGATGAAAATTCATCTTTAAAATCCACGCGACCGCCGTGCACCACTCTTCCCTCACGTAGAGGAAGTGACGTCATTCCGGGACTGAAAACTCGTACACGGTTCCGTGACTCTAGCCACAGCGTTTTGCGCAAGGCCGCTAATGACGCGTATTTTGAATTGTATTTAAGACAAATCGTAAAATTGATAAATTTACCGATATCGTTATTGTACGACGTCGTTAATAACGATATTTTTGTGAATCCGGGCCTAAGTACGCTGTGCAGGATTAAGAGATTGAAAGAAAACACCAGCCTTTTTCCTATTTTTTTATCTTTTTTATTTTAAATAAACTCTGCACGTAATTTATTGACAAAGCAACGATCTTTTTTTAAAAAATTAAAATCTGCATGATCTTTTTAAAAAAATATTGTCAATGAACATTAAACATCTTTATAAAATATACGTTTCAATATTCATTAAATAATGTATCGAATGTTGTTTATGAAATAAATGTTTTATGTATTGTAAATATTTTTCCTTAAAATAAATACTTTCCTTGTTGCTTTTTAAACAAACAGTAATCAACCCCACTGTATCGCTTGACAGATATAATGGATTATTGGATTAATAGATAGAAAGATGGGGATTGGCATGGCACCCCCAAATCAGGGGGTCAGGGAATAGCTGAATCGATTCCTCCAATCACAGGTACTTGTGGAGGGATATGCAACATTGTTTTGTTTACATCGCGAGCAAACTCTCGCTGGATAGACTATAGCCATTAAAGTATGGCTACGTGCACGCAAAGATATTCTTTCGTTTTTACAGAAGCAAAATAGCGCGATTTTTTTTATTTTGCGAGCATGAATAATTTATTCAGGTGAATAAAATATGAAAAATAGGAAAGAAAATTCCGCAGCCCGGGATCGAACCGGGAACCTTTGGCTCGGACCGCCAACGCGCTAACCAATTGCGCCACTACGGCCAAGAAAGCACTTCGCTATTTACATGACCTTAGAGCTTGGTTAGAGCAGTTACCCAGTTCGCCGGCTGGGACTATCTTTCCTAAGGCGTAAATTCTTAAAGAATAAATCATTCGATGGTATGTGATTTATTCTTTATGAATAAAATAGTTCAATTTGATTTGAAACTAAGATGCAGGTTCGGATGGTTCTTTTGTTAGTCTCATTTATCTGTATTCTTTATACAACTCTCGGACATAAGTATTTAATATCAGTTGCCTTACCATTTCAACAAACAATCAACTCGCTTAAAAAAACAATAAACAAACTAAAAATTAAGCAAAAATTTACGCATTGATAAAAGGCATGATTCTTTACAAATTTACATTAAGAACGTTATCTAGTAGTAACAAGTTAAATAATAAAAAAATATTAAGTTAAATTTATACTGGACAAAAATATTTAATATTGATGCTGTTTGGACAAAAGTATTTAATACTTCTTAATATTCTAATTTTGCTGAACTGATATCCTTAACTACCTCTACAATCAAATGGATTTGACCACGTTAATGAAAAAACCCAGCAAAAAAAATGTTTTTTCCATATAATATTGCAATTGAAACAGCAAAGTCATGGGTAAAACACGCGAACTTTCCATAGATGCAAAAAAAAATCGTAATTACATTGTGTAAAGAAAACAAAACCCAAAAAGAAATTGCAATCATTGTAGGATGCAGCCAAGGAACAGTTTCTAACATTATAAAGCGTTTTCGAAATGAAAAAGTACTGACAAATAAGACACGTAGTGGTCGTCCAAGAATCACTACAAAAAGACAGGATAAGACTTTGAAGAAAATCTGCCTACAAATGCGCA
Organism: Rhysida immarginata; assembly: GCA_023313115.1. Taxonomy (NCBI): domain Eukaryota; kingdom Metazoa; phylum Arthropoda; class Chilopoda; order Scolopendromorpha; family Scolopendridae; genus Rhysida; species Rhysida immarginata. Next base: position 25,621,399 of record JAHWFO010057280.1, on the reverse strand, counting down.
AAGCATCGTCTAAACAGATGAATATAGAGTGGAAGAAATATCAGGCCCATACATCAAGCCGTACTCTCAGACGACGTCTATCCGAAATGGGTTTTAAGCGAGCGGTAGCCAAAAGAAAACTTCACCTGTCACGTCGTCAGAAGCAGGATCGTTACAAATGGGCCAAAGCCAAAAAAGACTGGACCGAAGATGACTGGAAAAACGTTATTTTTTCAGATGAGTCCCGTGTGTGTCTTGGACTTGGAGATGGTGGTCAAGTTTATGTGTGGCGACGAGTAGGCGAAGAGTTGCATGATGACTGTATACGAGGTACACAAAAATTTAAGCAAGGAATTATGGTTTGGGGTTGTATAACGGCTAAAGGCCCTGGTCGTTTGTGTATCCTTAAAACAACAGTGACAAAAGATGAGTACGTTGAAATACTAGATCGCTTTCTGATTCCAACTCTAGATGATTTTTTTGATGATGATGATACTTTCATCTTTCAAGATGACAATGCCTCATGCCATCGTGCAGGACTTGTCAAACAATTTTTAGAAATCCACAACATTCCGACAATGACTTGGCCAGCGAATAGTCCTGATTTAAACCTAATTGAAAATATTTGGTTGATTTTCAAAAAATTAATTGATGCTAAACATCCTACCAATTTGAACGAATTGCGAGTTGCAATTCGAGATAGTTGGCAAGAAATTAGTACAACTGAGTGTGCTAAACTGTATGCAACCATGCCACGGCGAGTTACGGCAGTAATTAAAGCCAAAGCTGGTTGCACAAACTACTAACTATTGGTTAGTACTTAAAATATTGATTGATTTGTTAAGATATTAAATACTTTTGTCCAGGCAGCTTTAGTATTAAATATTTTTGTCCAGCCTTGAATATGTTTAATTTACTGTCACATTCTAAGTTTTTGTTAATGAGCAGAAAATTTCACTTAATATTATAAAAAATTAATTTTTTTGTTTCTGTATTAAATTTTATTGGTTTATTTTGTTTCTAAATTAGTGAATTATGTGAATAAAAGTATTTTGAAACACAGCTTGTCGTTATTAAATACTTATCTCCAAGAGTTGTACAATGTTTTTGTACATTTCACCGTCAGTATTATTTTTTTATTGTATATTCAATATAGCATTTACTGTATTAATGTATAGATTACCTTCGACGAAGGAAACGAATGAGAAGTATTAAAATTATGAGAAACACAATAATCGCAAACAGCGCTATTCCCACGACCGCTCCTAGGAGAATGTTGCAAGAACTACCGTGGTAGCCTACATCACACTCACAAACGTTGGGCCTTATGCATTTGCCATGAATACAGTCTTGTCTAAAGGGAAAGAAAAAACAGAAACAAGTTTTAAAATGAGCAAGAAAATCTGTCCTTAAAGAAAAATTTTCTCAACATTCAAAAAAATCTTCTAAACAAATAATTATATCAGAAAAGATTATATTTTATTGCTAAATAAAAGAAATCAATTTTTTAAATAGCGCGCAAATATGAGATCAATTTTTTCTGACTTGGTAACAGGCATGTTTCTGTTTATTCAGATTTAGCTTTAAACTACTATCAGTATTGCAACTATGTTATTTCTTTTAAACATATGGTAACAACGCACATTTAGTATATACAGAGTATTTCAAAAAATGTATACACACTTCAGCAAAAGAAAAAAATACGGTTTGTAACAATAAATTCTTAGAGACATAAAGGAATTAATATAACTTTTACAGTTATCGTTGAAATATTTTTGAATACGGCCATCAGTTGCTCCTGTTCACTTCCCTAGTAAACTGTTAACAAGTATAGTGAAACTCCACACTAGCGGTTAAAACCCAACGCATCCCATCGCTTCAGCGCGTGCGCATCTACTCACGCTTAGATGCTAAAAGGTGATGTTTCTGTGCTAAAAGGTGATGTTTCAGTGGTGAGTTTAGCAGCGGGAAAGCAATCCCTTATTACTTAAAAGTTTACAATATCTTCTTTCTTAGATTAAATTTGCCTTTTATGCGGTATCGTTTTTTTTTGTTTGTTTTTTTTGTTATAGATTTTCTACTGCATTTAAAAAAAATTTAATAAAATCAATATTGTTTGATTCAGAAATAAATTATTAAATTAAAATAAACAAAAACTTAAAAAATTAAAGCAATCATGACCATTTCAAATTCCTTTTGAAATTAAAATAAATTTCCTTTCACAAAGTTTTCAAAAATTAAAATATCACAAAGTTTTTGATAAGTTCTGCTTTTTTTTGTATAACTAAATAATTTTCGATTGTTTAAAATAAGTTATATTTTATTAATTGAACAACTTCCTTTTATTTTATTTTATTTTATTTTTATTTTGTATATTTATTTATGCATTAATTCGGTATTCCAATAAAAGCCAAAAATGACTTCTGGAAATGCCAATTATTTTGATGTTTCATCAATAAAAATAAAGAAATAAATAAATATAAAAAGTTGTAAAGGTTTTTAGTACATTATAACAGTATATAGAATACTCTTAAGGTCAATTCATGAGTTAATTTAATAAAACTGCATTTCAAGATATCAAGAGAATTTGTTGTCAACATTCGTGTAATTCGTAACGACGGGATTATGGGAATGTCAATGTTAAAGGGGAGGAGGCAGTGTTACTCTACTAGTTTTCTTAAATTATTAATTTAAGGACAGATTAGGTTAATTCTCTTAAATTGATCGTAAAAATAATCTATATACTGTTGGGTAAACCTATAAAGTAACGTCCCCAAGATGGCGGAGGTCGGGAGGGCATCTGTATGATTTTAAGTAACTTTGTTTAATTTAGATATATTACTAATAAAATTGTTTGTTCAGACTCAGAAATAGTTCGTTCACATTTCCCATCACTGCATTATTGCCAATTTGAATATCATATGCTTAAATTTCATCTTTTTTTTTAATCGAATCAAACAAACGGATCAAATATTAACTTATTTCAAGGACAAGTACCACTTAAAAACTAATTTTTGTCTAAATAATCTAGAGAGAAAATAAATTAATATAGTAATATTAAAAATTGCCAAAAATCTCTCTAAATATATAAAACTGCGTTTATATACGTATTTTGTAAAACCCGTCGCGCTCCATTTTGAATCCCCGTGATGTCATCGGCCTGCTGAAATGCGAGCTGTAGCTTTTTAGTATTGTAGGAGGTATATGATATGGCTAAGTGAGTCTCGGATAGCAGTTCTGAATTCTCTTCAAGCGACAAAAACTATTCTATGAATTATTTGAAAATCGTGAAATTAGACCCTACCAATTGGAGCCGCAAATAAAAAGATTTGGCAGTTGAATTTCTAGGAAATTGCCATGATAGGGAAAACGCCCGTCCCACATCGCCTAATATTCATAATTTCTTTGATATTTAGACAGTTATCTCAATAACTTTTATTATTTATAGCATATTTACTTTTATTCCTACTTAGTTATTTATTCTTACTTAGTTTTCTTTATCAATAAAATTTGAATTTCCTTACAAAAAAGGTCTCTGATTAATTTTTCAGTAATAAAACATTTTGGATTCTGTTTCTTATATAATAGACAATTTGGGATTTTTCGTACGAAAATAAAAAAAACAAAACAAAAAAGAAACATGAAAACGAAATAATTTAAGTGGCAATTTCAAATTTGCTCAAGATTATTTTTTGCGCACGAAAATCAAACAAGTTGCGCTTTGCGCACGAAACCGACTTTTCATTTTTACGAAACGAAAATTTGTTTCCCTTGCAGCATTCGGCCATGTTCAAAGTGGATTCTTCCAGTCGATTTTTTTTAGAATAGACATTTTATCAATATTTTGGTTAAGCTACTGCAGTAGGTAATTCCTATTTATTTAATAGGGTCATTTGTGCTGTCGAAATGCATTATACGTTCAAGCTGTTTCTTCGACGGAGCTAGAGCAGTGTTCGGCGTCCACTATGGGTGGACAGCCACTTTTCCCACTTTACTCACTTTGTCGTTCAAGAAACCGCCACCAGTGAATTCACGGCGTTCGAAATTACATCCAGAATTCACTTTTCCCTCCGACTTCCTGCCACTTTCTCACTCGCTCCAGAGCCAGTGGAAAAAGTGAATACCCAGAAATCATTCTGATAGAATATGGCTGCCACAGGACCGAAATTTTTTTAAGTTAACATAAAAGACCCCATTACAGGGCAAATTATAACTTTGACTGTGGCGGAGGAGCAGTTTTCATGTGCAGGCTGTTAGTTTCGATCAACTGGATCGATTAGTTTATGCCCGATCTTCAAAAGCAAGATTCAAATGAAACTTTGTTTAACCTGAAGTGGCTTTGAAAACCTCGATCATCCAAACGAAACATGTACCAATGAAGTCATCATGTCTCCTTGAATGATCGTCAGTTTTCATTTTCTTTAATGTTGCCATGGCAAAGTGCTTTCTTCTTCGTCGTCGTCGTCCTATTCTTCGTTCTGATTTTTTCTTTCATTGCTAGGCAACTCTTTTCCAAAAAGCAAAAACCCAGCTACGGAGATTAATGACAGTACGCTCTCCATGTTTGTTCACTGAAGCGTTCGCGATTCTCTTGCTTCTCGTGAATTCACGCCAATTCCACTCGATTCACGAGAAATTCACCAGTGGGAAAAGTGGCTGTTTCGCGAACGCACCCTATGAATCGGGGAGTTGATGCGCAGATAAATGCGCACTCGTTTCGTCATACGCAAATTGCACACGAAATTCCATACGAAAATTCCTTTACATAAGTGGATAGACGAAAATGAAAAATTTTTAAATATCGTATTTATTTTTTGTTTTCGTATCTTTTTGATTTCGTACAAAAAATCGCAAACTGTCTAATAACAGGCAGTATTTTCATTTATTTATTTGGATTATAGTATAGCGACTTTTGAATATAGATACACCATTTTTTTTTTGCTTGAACGATTATACATATCGGATAAAAGTGGTGGTTTTGAATAGTTTCTTCTCCTATTTTTTTCTTTGGTAAACAATTGGATCGATCTCATATTCACTACTTTCAAAATGAACAGAGCAGATCCTGTTGCTTTTGCCGGGATTCCATTTATCTGTCCGACAAAGATCTATCCGTTGCTTTTTTCTTACTTCTTGAGTAGAAAAGGGTGAAGCATAATTGTTACACACGAATACCAAATGAAGTTTATAAGGCATGGTCAAATCGATGTCAGATATTCGTGAGCAAGGTTTCCAAATTCATTCAATGTCATTCATATAACGTCTCCTTTTTTAAAATCAGTTAGTCGTGACTTCACTAACCTAAGCTACACACATTTCAATAAACATTCCTTTACACAGAGGTCATTAAATGAATTAAAATGGCCAAGGTAATATTTAGAATCTCTTTCTTGTAAGTTTACTTAAAAAAAATCACGCTATCGAAGGTTACAAGCAATTAGATTAGCTCTTACGTCTCTCCTACTGAATTCTGCAGCAGGCCGATGACGTCACAGCGCCAACCTATAGACATAATCATGACGGACGCCGTTTTTCGCTTACTGTCGTATTTTGCCGTTTTCATCGCAGATTTTTAAGGTATATGATGACTTTTATAGAAAACTATTAATGAAAGTGTACGAAAAACGTCATGAACTAACAAAAATTAAATTAAAAAGAGTATATGATTTTTAGTGGTACTTGTCCTATAAATAATAGAAAAATTATTAATTATACCATATCGTATAGAAGAGTCTCTTCGCTATGGTTATACAAAAAAAAAAAAAAAGCAGTACTTATCAAAAATTTTGTGATAACATTCTAACATCAAAAATAATTTATTTTAATTTCAAAAGGAATTTAGAAATGGTCATGATTTCTTTAATTTTATAAGTTGTTGTTATTTATTTTAATTTAATTTATTTCTGAATAATACGCTATTTACTTTATTATATTTTTTAAGTGATTGATTTTTTTAAATGGAGTAGAAAATCTGTAACAAAAAAAAGAAAGAAAAAAAAAAGATACCCGCATAAAAAAATTATTTAAGACAGAAAAAATACATGTAAGGTAATTCCGGGTGAGATACCCCATCGGTAGAGACGCCCCAGTCATCATAGTTTCCGTATCATACGCTGGAGCGCTCTACCAGGGCAATAGTTATGTCAGTTGAAGTGAGAACAAAGAGCAGTGATAGTTTCGTCCAAAAAAAATTATATTTACAGCTTTTGGAAGACAATTTAGAGTATGTACGATCATTTTTCTTGCTTGTTGTAAGACAGAGGTTCAAAGATTTGCATAACATTTCTACATTTTAGTAGATTTTTTTGTTTAATCAATTAGAATTGATTAAGGTGGTTTAGTGCTTTCACGTTCTACATGAGCAGCCACGTTTTTTAACGTTTTGGCGGGAAAGCCTCACCGGGGCGCGTGGCATCTCTCCCGTACAAAAGGGATAGATGCCCCACCACCAGTCGGGTGAGATGCCCCACCAAATGTTTCAAAGACTTATACAGACTGTTAAACAGTTTAATGTTTTTCTCTTAAAAATATGAATAACTAGCAGCTTTATATTAAAGAAGTACTATTATTGATTATGTTCTTATAAAAATATAATATTTAAAACTTCTTATCCATAATTATAATTTACAAACAACATCATAATAAATAATTATTTAACACTATTGGTTTAAGTTATAACTTATTTATTTCAAATATTATAATGGCATTTATTATAATTTATAATTATAAACTGCCAAAATAAATTAGTTCACAAAGATCTTCACCTAATTTTATTAAATGTTTACAAACTAGTTTTATCTTCTTATAGTAATCTTAATTTGTTTTTACCTTTATTTTTTATGGAAGATGCCTACCGTGTATAAACGTAAGAGTACTGGAGCTACGGTCTTCATGAATGAAAAATCGTCGTACATCAGCACGGAAATTTTTTTTAAATGGTTGAAAGATGTTTTTGTTCCCAGGAAACCTCATGGAAAGACTCTCCTGATTCTGGATGGGCATGCATCACGTGTAAATTGTTATGATTTACTTGACTTTGCTCACCAACATGATATCTTAATTTTATGTCTTCCCAGCCACACAACACAAGCTCTTCAGCCTCTTGACCGTTCCTTCTTCAAGCCTTTAAAGCATTACTTTAAAGAAGATTATATGGCAATTTGCGTGTAGGGCATCTCTCCCGAGTGGCTGGGGCATCTCACCCTGACACTCGGGAGAGATGGCCATTTGAAGAGGTGTTACATTTTGAGCTTTTAAAAGGACACATAAATTTTTACGGCTATGTGTTTTTGTGATGTAGAAATATAATAAATTTTCTATCTTCTCATGTAATTTAATATTATTTTTGAAAATTCAGAACACCTTTACAACGCTTTTTTCTTAGGTGGGGCATCTCACCCGGAATTACCTTATTGTAAACTTCTACGTGAGAACGATTCTGCTTTTGTCACTGCTAAAATCACCACAGAATTATCGCATCTGTATGCTACTATCTCAGCTTTTACATGGACGCATGAACGCATGCGATGCTGCGATTCTGCGATGAATAGCATATCCCATGGTGCATCAGGCCGATTTACATGCACGCATGAACGCACGCACGTCGCATGAAGTTAGAGGGGTTCAATTTTTTATCGCTGCGTTACTGCGATTCAGGCTCCCTTTCCAAACAAATGTACTTCAACATATATACATCGATATATATACATCGATATATATAAATGTATATCTCACATGTTTCGATGGTATCTGGCTATAAGAACCTCGTATTAATCTATTTCCTATAAAATGAATTAGAAATAATAAAAATTTTCTCATTATAACGAACAGCCAATCATTATTTATATCATTCAATTTTTTTTCTTATTCATTTTTTTATCTTTATTTGCATTTTTGTTCTTATTTTCTATTTTCATGTTTTTTGATGAAGGGCAATATAATTTTCGGTATATTTTTTAATTTTATCTTCTGTTTCAAATACTTTATTTTCGTTTTTGAAGCATCTCTTTCTTATTACGAGGGTTGGGGCATAAGTCATGGCAACTATTTTTTTTTGTGAGAATTCGACCGTGGTTGGAAAATGCGAAATATATAGATGAAAGGACAAGGAATGGAGGAAATGCACGGACATTTAGCAACTCGGAAATATTTTGCTCTTTTCATGTTTATTAAGGTAGTTGATATAACATTACAACTTTCATGTTCCAGAATCATTACAGCACACATACCCGTTCTAAAGGGCCTCAAAGTAGTCCCCTGAACGTTCACAGAACGCTGCCAACGATGTGACAGGCGCCCATATCATCTGCTTCACCATTTCTCTCACCATCTGGAAATCTGGTCATCTCCTGTTGCACAATATTTGCAATGTCCATTCGTGTCCGAAGCTGTCTACCAAGTAATGTTTCCTTACCGTCCGTATAAGGTCAAAATCACATTGAGAAAAGTCCGGAGAGTATAGTGGGTGCTCCAATTCTTACCAAAGCCAGCGGAGACCGACTCTATTGATATATGAGCGTTGTTCAACTCAGGCTTTGAGTAGAAGTGGTGTTGCTATAGCCAACACCTCCTAGAAAGAAAGCCAAACAACTGAAACGTCATACATTGTTACCTCGTCATATTTCTACCAATGATAAGCTTTAAATTTGGTCGACTAATGACTAACAATGTATGACGTTACCGTTATCAGGCCTTCTGTCAAGGAGGTCTTGGCTGTAAAATAAGGCGTGGATTCCACATGCGTAAAAACAACGGCAGAAACCACAAAGCATAAAATGTTCTGACATCATTTCCTGCTCTCTTCTTTTTCCCTGACAGAAAATTCTCGTATCTTTGTAGGCTATGACTCAAACCAACTCGAAAAAAACAGGAGTTTCTGTCGGGCAACAAAAAGAAAGCCGGAACTGACGTCAGGACATTTTCTGCCTTGTGGTTTCTGCCATTGTTTTTACGCATGTGGAATCCTCGCCTTACGCCCGTATTCAGAATGAGCGCTCTTGCTCTTGCTCAAGACAATGGCTGCGTTCGGAGAACAGCCACTTTTTCCACTATTTCCACTTTGTCGTTCGAGAAACCACCACCAGTGAATTTACGGCGTTCGCGATTGCACGGAGAATTCACTCTTTCCTCGTTTTTCTTTCCACTTTTCTCTCTTGCCAAAAGCTAGTGGAAAAAGTGAAAATGACGTTGGATGGCGACGACCAATCAAATTTAGAGTAAAACTAAAACCAGATTGAGTTGTAAATGACAGTAATATATGGTAAAATGTTTAAAAAATGTCTCACGAAGTAAATTATTAAAATATATACTTTATTTAGATAAAATAAATTAATATAGGCTTTTTTATGAACAAGATATGCTCATAGTTTATCTTCATTTTGCTGAATCAATTTTTTTCCATTTTAGTTTTGCACGATTCCAGTATTCCATCTTTTTATTTCATTTTATTTTATTTCTCATTGTTAATTTTAAACGAATTTTCAATGAAAAAATTTTCTTTGCATTCCAAAACACAGCAGAGTATTTCCTTCTACTTTTTTCTTCCTCTCCCTCACTGTGGGTGTCCTACATTTGCTCATTTAACTCACAATTCACATGATTTTGGAAAATAATGTTCAGAAAGACGACCAGGCGAGCTCACATTTTCCATATTGGATAATCCACCGAGAATTCACTGAGGAGTTCGAGTCATACGTGATATCCGATTCTCGAGAAATTCACCAGTGGCTGTTCTCCGAACGCACCCATTGATGAATACAAATTCCATATTATTGAATTTGTACTCAACAATGGAGAGCATATACGCAATTTTATCCCCTAAGAATAGGTCTGGAGTTATATAGGAGGTCATGGTTTAACAAAAGCAATAGGGAGACTGTAAATTAAAAAAAAAATTGAATACTTAAAAAAAAATCTTAAATCTGATTTTACCGTTACACTATCCTCGTAGGAGAGTGATTCATTTGAAAATCTTAACGTGCAATAAAAATTCATAGCACCAATCTATTGAATCCATATTATGAGTGTGGTATCTTATAAAATATTGCCACCACTCTACTGGCCAGTAATTTGGCAAAAGTGTTATTTTTCATTTGGCGGTTGGCTTATTAGAAATTTTGGTGTCGACTACTAAGGTCATTCTGCGCCTTTTACACAAGTTATATCTATACACAGCCCGGGACAAACAAACATCCATGCCCACGGCGGGATTCAAACTCACGACCAGGTGGACTCGAGAACTAGAAAGTCTACGCCCTAGCCCTCTCGGCCACCTGGCCGGCTATTTTTCATTTGAAGATTGACTGACAGGATTAGTACAACGTAGATCGGCGTCGGTGGCTGCCTCTGATGCCCGAGTATGCGGGTTCGATCCCGGCCGAGGACGACGAGGATTTTTCAGGGGGAAATCCTGAGATCACGCACTTTCTTCGGAAGGGAAGTAAAGCCGTTGGTACCGTGTAGTGTTTGCCGGCTGCACGTTAAAGAACCCTTGCGAGGCAAAATTTGCGGCCCCTATAACGCCGTCTTGAAATGACCATAGCAGTTGAAAAGGACGTTAATACCAAACAAATGTTAAAAACCATACTACGGCATAGCGATAATGTTGAAATTGCTCTCTCATGCGCCAAAAACAAACAGCGTGTCATTCCTTTTTTGAAGAGCGCCGGGTAGAAACCCATCAAGATTCATCGGCAAATGAAAGCTGAGTATGTCTGTCATTACAACGAGTGTCTGAATGGACTAGGGGTTTGACTCACCGTGACAGCGAGTGCCGACACAAGAACACATTGCAGCAGTTGAAACTAGGTATAGTTGAATCCATCGTGCAGGAAAATCACCGCGGAAGAAATGCCCACACTTCTGTGTATGAGATATCGATGTTATCTCCAGCTGACTGCAAAATTGAAATATAAAAAGTGTTGACGCCTGTCAAAAACTTTCTTTTTGAAGCCTTTGAAACCATAATTGTTTCTCCAGGTGCAGCAGATGGAGTAGTAATGTCTGCGCTTTCAGCTAAAAATATTTTTTCCATAAGGTATTCATGCACTTCCAAGCTTTAAGAGAATTTTATTGAACGCAATGGGGATTATTCGATAAATTAAGAGATACGAAACATGTGAGGTTTTCATTTGAATCACTCTCATACAATAATTATCCAATATGATATCAATCAAAATAAAACCCTCGCATATAAAGAAATGAACGTTGGCTCTCAAACTTCTTCAAACTATGAAAAAAAATATTAAGGAAGTTTAAAAACATGGAAGTTTTTGTTTTTTACCTGCAAACAGCATCTGAACAAGATTCTCCTTCCCAATCTTTATGACACGTACAATTTTCAGGCATAGCACAATAGCCATTAACGCAGTTGGAGCAAGAGATAATTTCGCATGCAACACCAGAATAGGCCGAATGTTTGCGTTTTGACGGTTGAATTGAAGGATATAATTCTCCTAATGTTTTACATCTGACAAAAAATTATCATGACATGTGGTATACTTAAATTTGCATAGATATAGAAAAGAATTCAATTATTTTTACTTGCATGAATCAGGGTCAGAACAATTTCCATTTTCATAAGACGAGGAATCCCAGGAATGCAGACGCTTTCCACCGCAGCCCAGCGTGCATCGAAAAGAAGGAAGAATAAACCTCGTTCTTAGTACTATGTCTTTATTCTTAACGTGACCATCTTTTATGTTCATTTCGCCAGCTGTAGATAAATAGCTGAAATATATGATTGACATTTCTGCAGAAAATGTATTTTTTTAAAAATATTACTTGTTCGAAATCTATATTACGAGGGTCGGTCATAAAGTCCTTGATGGAAGAGTGTTAGTCCTTCTCTCTTTATGTCGCGCGGAGAGTTAGGCATTTCTCCCATTGTGGTAGGAGCTCTTTGATTGGCCCTGGAGGAACTATTCCACCTCAAAGGTAATGTCCTCATCAACCAGGAAACTGCGTCCACGTAGCATGCTTTTCATACGGGGATGAGGAAGTGATTTGTATCCGCAAATGCCGCAGTCTGCCTGTGTTGGAGGATTGTAAAACAAGAGCAGCACTTCTGTGGAGAGTTTTACGCGCCACTACTCTTGAAGGCGTCCCGTTTCGCAGCAGCTTAAGGCAGTATGTCCGTTCCGGGTAAGGACAGCAGAACTCCCTTGGACACCCTAAAAGCACGGAAAATGAGGATCCACGTTGAGGACTGGTTTTGCAGTTTATTCAATGACGAGAAACTGGCGTGTTTTGCTTGATCTGCTACGATCTTTGTTTCGGAATCGTAGTGACGATAGGGTTCGCCCGTTATGAACTTACGTTAAAAAAAAAGTTTGCATTAGTCAAGCATTGCACCAAATTATTTGGCGGATGCTTGCTCTGCTGTGCTCTTTTTGGTAAAAACTGAGTGACTGTGGCACCTTATGGCAACATATGTCATGTGAAGTTCTGTGTGTAAGTTGATATACCCTGCTGGATATTATGTGATTCGAAGATCAGGCCTCCAGGTGCTGCATGATTTGCGGCTCTTCGATCATGGAAGGTCGTTCAGGGTAGGGGTCATGATTTCTTACGACGAGGTATTGTCTCTGTACAGGCTTTTCGACTCGGCATAGATCGTATACCGTTGTTTCTCTTCAAATGTAAAGAACATATCTCAGACCGTGCCATGATTTTTTCAATCGTCTGCGTAATCTTGGATTTGTTACTTTGGCGACACAAAATTGACCGTCTCTGCAAGAGGACAGTCATGGTAGCATCACCGAAGCACTAGTTAGATGGGTGATTAAATCGCTGAAGACTGCCAAAGCTGCCTGGTGATGATGAAATCCGGTCTGAAGTCCTTGAGTCAAAATGACATCTTGCAATCATTGAGAAGGCAATTCTTTGAATCCTTCTTTGCTCTAAGGCAATTCTTCAAGAAATCCTGGGAATAAGCAAAAGATGTCAACGCTTACTTTGTGGAGCTGGAAAAAGCATATGATAGAGTTCTTCGGGAGAAGCTCTGGAGAGTTTGCAAGAGTACGGAGTATATGGGCAATTTTTTGGTTGCTATCAAGTCTCTGTAAGAGATGTGTGTCCGGATGAATGGCATTAGGACCGTTCAACTTTGGTGTTGGACTCCGCCAAGGGTGCATACTGTCGCCCCTCTTCTTCATTATCTTTATGGACTGGATAGACAGGGGCAGCCGAAGCGATGAGCATGTTAGCATGGGTGACTGCTTGGTGGAGAGGTTAATGTTTGCTGACAATTTGTTCTCCTTGTTTTTTGTTTTTTTTTGTTTTTTTTTTGCACTAACCTTCAGCATGCACAAGATCAGTTTTCTGCCAAGTGTGAAGAGGCTGAGATGAAATTCAGTTTGGGTAAGACTGAGGTTCTGGTTCATTCAAGACAGCTTGCTCAGTGCGCTCTCCATGTTAGGGGAGCCCCATTGAACAGGTGCGAGATATCAATTCATGTATCTCGGGACTGCAATCGTGAGGCATGGGCGACAGGATAGAGAATTGGATACTGTGACAGACGCGAACTGCGGCGTTCCGTGGTAACAAACGTGAGCTAGGAAACAAACCCAAGCTTTGTTTTCAAATTTATCTTTGTCCCCATTCTCACCTATGGTCATGAGTAATAACCGAAAGAGTACGATGCGGGTGTAAGCGACCGAAATGAGATTCCTGAAAGGTGTGGCATGTGTTATCCTACTAAATAGAGGAAGTACAGTGAGGGCGTCTTTAAGTGTTGAGCCGCTACTTTTCGCATTGAGAAGTCTCAGTTGCGTTGCTATGGCCACGTCATACGGATGCCCAAATATGGTCTTCCTAAGCGTCGCTATTTTCCAAGCCGGTGTGTAAGAGACCAAGGGGTCGGCTTATTTTCCAACCAGGTGACTAGACTACATCGAGAATCTGGATTCGAGTTGTTTGGGTATTTATATACGAACCCAAGGACATGACATGCGCTTGATGGCGGAGGATCGCGAGCCCTGGAGATTCTCCATAGCGGATAAGCTGGTTTGAAAAGTAATCTACTATTGCCGTTTCACGATGCACCCGGACTTTCATGGTGACCGTAAGGACTTTATGACGATCTCGTATATAAATATAGTAAGTGAAAAAAAGAATAAAAATGACTCATGAATAGTGATATCTTCTTGAATATCTTAACTATTAAAATTTAATTAAGACTAATGTTTATGGAATTAAACACCACGTATTATTGATGTTTGGAAAAATTCTCGCTGTTGACTAATAGAGGTCAATAATTGTGCTTTTTCAACATGCCCGAAATTGATAAAATATATGGTAAAAATGCAAAGTGACGAAATAAAATAGAAATATAATGACACAAGTGAATAAAAACCAAATAAAGATAAAGATGTTGTGGATAATTGTAATAAAAAATAAATAGAGAAAACTCTGTAGCCACAACAAAAATAATAACAAAAAATACGACCTGGATGGAAAATAAGGCAGGATCAATGAGTAGGGGAGAGTGGATAACAGTGAGAGACACTTTTTTCTAAAGCAGTTTTTTCATGTTACATTGGACCAAATGCAACGAAAATTTTTCTGTGAAATACTAAACTTATACAGCTATGACATAATTTAATTTCAGATTTTATTATGAAAAATCTTTGATGATAAAAAATAAAACAAATCTGAAGCACGTTGTCTCACTCTTCCCCAGGGTTGGGGAAGAATGAGACATGCTTTTTTGGTGCATTTATTTTGATTTAAAATTATTAGAATTATTATCAATTAATTTACAACATATTCTTCTAAATTTAAAAAAACATTGAAATATTTTATAACATTTATTAATGGAAATTTATGTAAAAATACGTCATTGAAATATGTTGGCTTAAAATTTTATAACTATTGTGATTTCAGGAAAATATAAAATATGAATTTCTTTTGTCAAACAACAATGATTCCTTGATATACTACATTCATGCAGAATTCAACATGTTATGGTGGGTAACACTGAAACACCCGTCTCACTGTTCCCCAAATCATTTTGTCTCACTGTTACCCATACTACATGGTTTAATTTTTCAAGCCTGTAGGCCGAAGTTTCCATTTCATTTTTAAATCGCTTATAGATTTCAGAAAGCTTAATGAATAAGCATTCCATATATAGCTATCTTTTTATCAAATGTTATAAACGTGGTGAACAATGTACTATAATTGGCAATCAAGAAAATTTACATTACCATCCTTAACTTATGCATGTACAGTTTTCTTGAGCCTGCAGGGATCCTAGAGAACTGAAACTAGATGGGTGCATAGATAATTAAGTTCACCGTTTAGCTATGGTAACGCTAGTTGATGGTGATGTCTTTTCTGGATGCTGCAATGAATGTCTCACTGTTCCCCGTGTCTCACTGTTACCCGCTCTCCCCTACACTAGAGGACGAAGTGTGTACTGAGGTCATAAATCGACAATCAAACAGTGCAGGGAATATCGAAACGAGCGATCCGGAAGCAATGGTTTCACTACCTTACTCGTCCAGGAAGTAACCAGGGGAAGTACACTGAACTAGGCGAGAAGCCAGATGAAACCTAGTTAAGTCATCCAGAGGATAAGATGGAGTCCTTTCCTATTAGGATGATATAGTTGATTGTTGAATAACGAGCGACAAGGGACACGGAGGACCTAGGAGATCCAGTAGGCCGGAAAAATGGCCTTTTGGATGTCGTCAAAGTTAATATCCAGGACGTGACGAGGCCTGCGATGCCTGAGGAAACTTCTAAACGTGAGCGGGTGATCCAGAATATCTGCATCCGGAGGATTGGGACGGTCCTTGATCTTCAGAAGCAGCTTCTTCAACGACTCCTGGACGTGGTTTCCAATTGGAGGTATATCGAAATCTTCAGCAATGCAAGTATTGGCTGCAACTCTCGTGTCAAGTTGGGCAATTGTCCTGAGTGTAACGTTTTGGAAGGTTTGGAGGTCCTTCCATCTGGACTTGCATATTGTAGCCCAGGCAGGCATGCCATAAAGAAGAATGGTTCGGATGACCATTTTATAAAGCAAGACTTTGCTATCTTTTTTAAGTGCGCTGTTACGCCCCAGAAGAGCAACAAGATTGAACTTTGCCTTCTTAGCTATATTGATTGCATAGGTGACGTGATCAACCCAATTGAGCTTGGCATCAATCACTACTCCGAGGTATTTATAATTTCTCACCCATTCGAGCTCTTTACCCGAAAGGAAGAGAGGACGGGGTAAAGAGCTCGAATGGGTTTGGAAGTTTCTTCGTTATGAACATTGCCTTGCATTTGTGAACGTTAAGATTGAGTCTCCACTTAGTAAACTATTTTTCACACTGAAGTAAAGCTTTTTGTAACCAAGCTATGACGTGAGCGGGATTGTGATCAGTAGTCATGATGGACGCGTCGTCAGCGAACAGATATAGCTTGCACTTAGTAAAAGTTGGAAAATCGTGGATTAAAAAGTTGAACAGTGCAGGGCCCAGGACAGAGCCCTGGGGAACAACAGCATTGACGGCACAAGAGTCGGACATGAAGCAGCCAACCTTGACACGAAATATCCTGTTCGACAAGAAGGAACTAATCAAAGCAATCAGATCGTCCAGAAAACCATAAGTAATCATTTTATATACGAGGCCGTTGTGCCAAACCTGATCGAAAGCTTTCCGGAGATCCAAGAGGACCAGACCACCGTACTTACACAGTTAAGAGGAGTGCTTAGATCTGCAACAAGCCTCCAGATCTGAAGTTGGCAGGAGTGACCTGGGCGAAAGCCGAATTGGTGCTCACGAAAGATTGTTGGTCACACGATTAATCCTCTTCAGAATGACGCGTTCAAAAACTTTTGATAGCATAGGTAGTAAGCTTATGGGTCTGTAGCAGGCTTTGGTATGGTAACGATAACGGACTCCTTCTACTTATCGGGAAAGTAACTAAGTTTCCAACAGTCGTTTATGGCTTTGGTGATGGTCGCTACAACATCAGGAGGCAAGTTTTTGAGAGCACTATTGGTGATGGAGTCAGTACCAGCTGCTTTTTTTTTTTGGTTTTAAATCATTTGATGACGTCAGAGATTTCTTGAGTACTAATGACTTCCCCAGGGGTGGGAACACGATGATTGCAAAACTGTGTTCAAAAAAGAAATATCTATGATTAAGTCCATCTCCAGAAAGAATGATTATAACCCCCATAACATGGACGATCTTGTCAAAAACAAAATATAGAAAAATGATTTCTGATCTTACGTACCGCTTTACCCATCAATAAGGAGAAAATTTATAAAACTATAACCATACCCTACAACAAAATTTTGATTAAGGATTTACATTCCATTTTCAAATCGCACAGTATTTCTCTCAATTTCAGCAACCCTAACCAGCTTAGAAGTTTACTCGGTAATCCCAAAAACAGAGTCCCCGATCATCAAAAATCCGGAATCTACGATGCAAAATGTTCCAATTGCCCAAAACATTACAAAGGGCAGACGAGGAGAAGCCTAACAGTTAGATTTAAGGAGCATCTTGCCCATAGACGATTGGAAGAACTAGTCAGTCTGCCATCGCCAAACATTCTATTGACACAGGGCATGATTTCAAAATTAAAAATTTAAAACTTGTACAATCGGTTAATAAAACGCACCTTTTGGACGCATTCGAAAGCATGGCCATTCAAAAAACAAAGAATAACAATCTTCTTAACTCAGATAAAGGCCCCATTGGTGATTCACCGTTAATCCAATGGTGGTTTATTTCCATGGTTGGTTGTTGGTGAGGTTTGTTTCGCTATAAATACTGCTTCATGACCTCAGTACACACTTCTTCCTCTGATGTATTCATTGATCCTGCCGAAGATGAAAGCTTGGCTTTCGAAATGCGCATCCAGGTCATATTTTTTATTATTATTTTTGTTGTGGCTAAAGAGTGTTCTTTATTTATTTGTTATGGCCGAAATTGAACGTTGGTTTATATAAAAATGCTATCAATCGGCTTTAACAATCAGTGTGTGACATTAGATTGGAGCGCTAAGAACGCATTGAGGATTCGGGTTTCCTGCCAAAAAAGAGCATTTGCGGGACGCTTTATTTTTCTGCTTTCCTCTCAAGAAATCTGCTGAGGAAAGTCCTAATTTTTTGAGAGAGTCTTATGGGGAGCATGCTTTATCAGATAGATTCTATCTGAAACAACTTGCAGAGATTGGTTTAGACGAATCAAAAACAACGATTTTCACGTGAAAGACTTTGAGCGGCATTACTGGAAGAAGGTTCTTGTCGGAAACACTAAATGTCGTTGAGTCAACCGTTAGCAAACGTTTAACAGCAATGGGATTAATCCAGAAGTTAAGATACTGGGTCCCACATGAAGTGAGAGAAAGACAATGTTAGATCTCATGTTTGCAGGAAATTTTGGATGGGATGTCTGACATATCCCGCTCTATTCACCAAACACCTTCCTTCAAATTACCATTTGCTCTGAGCAGCATTTCACATCTGATACCTTCGAAGATATCCAAAAATGTCTCGATGATTGAATCGCCTCTAAAGAAACCGTACTTTTCTTCCGGGGAATACATGGGTAGGATTGCAGTGGGTGAAGGTTGTAGCTAACGAAAGAAATAGTTGAATAAAATAAAATGTGCCTTTCTTTTGAAATAAGCATGAGTTCTCTTTGCAGAAAACAGCAGAATTAATTCAAACACCCAATAGATTGAGGAAACTGACGCAACTGAGTTCATACTCATTTACGAGGGTGAATCAAAAAGTAAGTTACACTCAGCATCATCTGTGGTCGAAGAGCGCCGACATCATTCGCCGGTTTCAAGGATGTTTCCTGTATGTCTGTAATTGCAACGTGGCATGATCCCACGTGTTCACGCGTTTACTGCGTACGCAAGAGTATTATTTTCATGGCGCAGCAACTGGCTGTATACTCCAAGTTGGAGATTCGCGGAACAATCCGTTTTTTGTAGGAGAAAGGCTTAAATTGCATTGAAATCCATAAGGAAATTTGCAGTGTCTACGAGGATAATGTGATTTCTCGTCCTGCAATTGTGAAGTGGTGCCAGTAGTTTGAAAATGGGCGCTCAGATTTGACGGACGAATACCGCGCAGGAAAACCATCCACGTCCCGACAACATTGCCCGCGTTAATGAGATGATTCTGGACAATCGACGAATCAGAATTAAAGAAATCGATTTGTTAATATTTGGATATTATACACTGTCGTATCACTGAATTATGACCACCCGCTTAGTAATGGGAGTAGCCGCTATAACTGCTGCTAGGCGTCGTGGCATAGACGCAAGAAGTGCGCGGAATGTATCCGATGGCATGGCAGTCCATTCCGCTTGAAGCGCTGTCCACAGAGCTTCGAGAGTCATAGGTGGAGGGTCCAGCTGCCGTACATGGCGATCAAGGTGCTCCCACAGATGTTCGATTGGATTGATGTCCGGCGAATTAGCGGGCCAAGGGAGCACACGAAAGTCAGTAGATTGTTCCTAGAACCAAACTAGAAAGAGACGTGCCTTGTGGCAGGGTGCATTGTCCTGCTGGAACATCGTGAACATGTACGGGTGCACCTGATCCGCTACGATTGACAGATAGCCACAGGCATTCAAATTGTCCTCTAGACTAGAATCAGCGGACCTAACTGCTCCCAACAGAAGATTCCCCACACATGCACACAATTCCCACCAGCCTGTTTCCGGCCCACAATAGCCTCCTGCAGTCTCTTTTCATGGCATTCACGACGCACTCGCCATCGCCCGTCAATCTTATGGAGCAAAAATCTGGACTCATCGAAGAAGGCGACCTTAGCCCACTCGTCTGTGGTCCAATGGCGGTGCTCACGTGCAAAGTCTAGGCGTCGTTAACGATGAACCCTGGTCAACATGGGTGCATCAACCATGCATCGACTGTTCACTGTTCATGTGTCTTCGTATAATTGCTGGAGTATACCTACGAGGGTTGTTCAAGAATTTTTGCCTACGGTTGCGTAACTTTTTTTATCTGTTAACCGATTTTCAAAATTCTGTTTGTATCTGATACTTATATTTGTCCTCTATGTAATCCACTATTCACTTTTCGACATAGCCACCATCCCTTTCCACGCATTGCGCCAACGCGTGACTAGTCGGGTTAACCCGTCGGAGAGGAATTCCCGGGTTGTTGTCGACACGAGGATTGAATGGCATCTTTCACCTCACCTCTTTCACCTGTTCTCAGAATGCAACTCAGGTGCTCTTTCTTCTTTGGGAAGTGGTGAAAGTCATAAGGTGCAAAGTCTTTCATCTTTGAACTGTAGGCGCTGCAACGCCTCTGGTGTGGGGCGATCGTGTGCGGGAAAGGGATGGGGACTATGTTGAAGAGTGAATAGTGCATTACTTAGAGGACAAATGTAAGTATCAGATACAAAAAGAATTTTGAAAGTCGGTTAACAAATAAAAAAGTTACGGACCAGGAGGCAAAAATTCTTGAAGAACCCTCGTATTTTTAGTTGGTTGGACTTGATCAGATTAAGTTAGATTAGGTTAAGACATCACTGGACTTTTAGCTTTTAAATTTTAGATTATAAACTTTTAGAATGGCGAAATAAAACAATTAGCCAAAAATGTGGGCACTTGAACATAAGAAGTTACAAAAGAGGAAACCACTAATAACAAAACAAATATGCCTCTGGGCCATTAGAATGGCATTACATTGGAGAAGAAGATAATCAAAAAATGTTTTCTATGCACATCACAACCATACAATTAAACATATTTAATATTCAATCCAATTTCTCTTTAAACTCACTAATTAACGATGAGATTTCCTCTTTTGGGTTCGTCTTTTTCTGAAGGGGTGCGTCGTTTACGCAAATAGCTAGGCCCGAAGTGGGATTCGTATACAACTGGGATTTCATATAAATGAAAGAGGTTATCAAGAGTTAAATTTTTTGCGTGTATCTTATTCCAACAGACACTTCCAATAAGTTCTGCTTGTCTTTGAACGCATGGCAAAATTAAATATTTAGAAAACGCAAGATCCTGAAAAATAAATAAATAAATAAATAAAACCGAGAAATTTCGTGTTTACAATAAACTTTTTTAAACAAGGAAATTTGTACAAAAATGTATGTAAAACGGAGTGGTGTAAATGTGGTTACGGATATATTTATTATTTTAAGAGTCTGGTTTCAGAGTTATTTCAATAAGACATCTACACACACGGGCCAATGAATTAGAAACCTTCGTTCAATATGTGTCAGATCTTTTCTCAAAGGCGAGACGGAGTCGTGCCAAGAGAAGCGATCAAACGAAGTCAAACGCGCAAGTACACCAATAACGAGCGGGGTTAGTAGAAGGTTGGATGGAGAAACGCAGAAATACCTTCCCCCCTTTTTGGGCAATTTTTTAATCAGTCCCGAAGGTTCGAGAGGCAGGGTGGACGATGCTCATTGGCTGCTAGCTTTAATATTCAAAACAAGCTAATTAAAAAGCCAAATGAAAGGAGCAGCCAGAGCGACAATCGAGGCAGACTAAGAGTTTCCCGAGACGAATGGACTCCATGGACGGACGTTGTAGTGAATAGTGTTAGTGAGTAAGTGACTTTAATTCTTGAACTTAAAAAGTATTCACGCCGCAACCAATTAACCAACGCGTGCGTGAGTGATTTTGTGACTTTGAGTGGCCCTCCCCCCGGTAACTCCCGGGGGAGGTTTCACCCTATCCTCCGAACTTTCCTTCTCTTCTGACCACGACATCTTGTCAGCTTTTCACGCCCATTTCTCATCCTTTTTCGATAACTCAATCATTCCGTCAGACGAAACGAAGCAGTGGATTGAGGCGCTAAGACCTTTTTCTGAGGATGCTGACCTGTCTATCTCTCGTCCCTTTTCCGAAGACGAAGTCAAGAAGTTCCTGTCAGCGGACGGCCGTCATCAGTCTAGCCCGGGTATGGATGGCATACCATACTCGTTCTACAACGCGACATGGAATCTTCTTGGGCCTTTCCTGGTGCAAGTGTTAAATTCGATTATTGAAGACCCGTCTTCCATCACATCGGACTTCACCGTGGGGAAAATCATCCTACTCCCCAAAGTGCCGAATCCAGAGTTTGTTACCCAGTGGAGGCCAATAACCCTTCTCAACTCCGACTACAAGGTCTTCACTGGTGCATTTCAACAAAGACTGAAATAGACAATTGGCTGGCGCATCTGCACGGTGAGCAGAAGGTTCCTGGTTCGATCCCAGGCTGTGGAATTTTCTTTCCTATTTTTCATCAAAGACTGAAAGTTTTCGCCGAAGATTTCATCAATACCGGACAATCCTGCTCTACTCCATCAAGCAGGATGTCCGATAATCTAATTACGATTCGGTGTGTGATGGAAGAAGCGTGTGCTTGCCGTTTTAAGCCTTTACCAGGAATGTGTGTGTGAACCATCAGTTGCTCTTTGAAGTGTTTCGTCACCTTCGTCTTCGGACTTTTTCCACGATTATTTCCGCACTGTATGTTTCGGTCGCATCATGTGTGGCGATTAATGGTTCCATATCTGCTATCTTCAATCTGTGTAAGGGTGCCAGGCAGGGGTGTCCTCTTTCCCCCCTGCTATACATCTTTTATTTGGAACCATTATTGCAATACTTAAATCGCCACCAAGATGTTCGAGGATACGATCTGCCAGCTGCATCCATAAACATCAGGACTTTGGCTTATGCAGACGACGTAGTGTTATTTGCGTCCGATCCGTATTCCTTGAGCATCTATAAAGAGACCTTTGACCGCTTTAGTACTTCGACGGGGAGTTCCATCAACATCGTCAAGTCTAAAGTTATTGCTATCGGGAAATGGACTGTGGACTATCTGAAATCTTTCCCGATAACATGGTGCGACCGAATTACAGTGTTAGGATACGTTTTGTCTTTTCTACCGACTATGGACTCTATGCACTGGCAACAAGTGATTGAGAAGTGCATTACTCGCCTTGACAGAAACCTTCGTTTCCCAACTTCAATGTTTGTCAAGGTGAGGTTCATAAAAACGCATGTCCTTCCAGTATTAACATCTAAATGCCTATTCACCTTGCCTTCGTTCCAAAACCTTCAGAGACTACGTAGTGCGATTGTGAACTGCGTGTGGGGAACTTCTACGCAAAGGCGTCATCCACTTCGTGCAGCGTATCTGTTTGCTCCATATGAGAGAGGAGGATTAGGTTTACCGGACATCAAGCTCTATCTTATTGCAGCCAGATTGGCTGCGATTATTAGGATATTCCTTTTCTCGCCTCCCATGTGGGCAAACTTTGTGTTTACTCATCTTCGGTTGTTTTTCAAGGTGAACAGGCTACCATTACCACCCTTGTTGCCAGTGACAATGAATTTTCATCAGCCAAAACTCTATGTGACTTTTGCGACCGATATTGTGACTTTTCTTCCCATGCTACGTTGCATTGATCCACAAGAATGGGGGCATCTTCGTCTTGCATGTTTTTTTCAGCAGTCCGACCCAGGGGAGACCACTGACATCTTACGACTCTACCCTGATCATCCGTGGGCAGCAGTCCTAAAGCTATTAAAATCCTTTGCTTTTGAACGAACTTTGTTTAATTACCAATGGCGACTGTTGCATCACGGATTTTACTCCCTCCAACGTCTCCACCAGTGGAGGGTGGTCGGGTCTGCTGGATGTGTATACTGCGGCGTAGCCGAGACCGTCAGCCATATGTTTTACGAGTGCCCGTTTGCGAAGTCGATCTGGGATCGTTTGAAGTAGCATTACGGGCTGGTACAATTTTTGTATCCGTCTCTGCGCTTCCTCTTAAACGATTCCACTGGCGAGGTATTTAAAGCGGACCTAGTTATTGCGATCGCCTTCATTAATAAAGAACTTTGGCTGGCCCGTTGGAGTCGATCGCAGGGTCAGCCTCCATCACTCTCGACCGTATGGAGGAAAGTGGCCGATCAACCTCGATCCTTTCTGCTCCTTGAATGGCCACGGCTAGGTCCGTTTACGTTCAAAAACCGCTACTCATCATCTAAGTGTTTATGCGACGTCATCGGAGGAGACCAGACCTTCCTTTTCACCTTTCCGATGGCCTTCTGATACCTCGTCAGATGTGAACGGGCCTCGTTTTTGAGGCGTTTGGATAAATCACGCAGCCCCGTATGGGCTGCCTGCCATTACAGCATGTGCGCCTGGACGCCTAGATTTTAAGACCTCATGATTAGCCGTGCGCTGAGGCAACACCATCAGCCTCAGCTCCAACAGCCCATGGACGGAACGGTTTCAAGGCTCACAACGGAATGAAAGGCAACATGATAGACGGCCAGGTCTACAGAAGAAAGGTGCGAACACCCAGTTCGAACATTGGCCCCAGGATTCATGTAAGCCACCTTCCTTATTAAGCAGCGTTAAGAATAACCGTTCTGAAGCTCATCAGTCTAGAAGCCCGCGTCGGAGAAAGCCGAAAGAGACGGCACGAGCAGAGAGATTTCCGCCCAATCGTATTCACGCCCCTTCGGTACAACCGAGGACTCAGCAAAAGAATCTCGGCGCCCGTATGCCCGGCATAGAAGGCGTCAGAGGAACCCAACGCCCAGTGGGTCTTCCAAGGATTTCATGCTCATTCGGACCGCTCGGCAGGCAAGTGATAGCCCTAAGCAAAATTGTCAAACTGCGAATGACTTTACTTTGTGTGATTCTCCACAAGATAGTGAGCAACTCAATTTAAAGACTGGCCCGGACGGACAGCGAGACGAACTGCATGGCAGCAGGGATCTAGAGGAACTTAGCCAGTGCTTGTCTACCCCGTCGCATACCCTGCCCGCCCAGGAGGAATTGAGTGACCAGGCGATTGCAGCCACTCTCACCGTTTTCCAGGACGACTACCTCTAGGCCAGACAGGGAAGGATTAGGCCTGACCTCCGACCCCGTTTATGCAAGTCGCGACCGCGCTGAGTACTCACGCCGCGTGTCGCGCTTGGCTTCATCGGTCTTCCGGTCCTGTAAATTTCTGCTAGAGGTTAAGCTAGACATTAAGTGCATCATTAACATTCCGGCCTTAAGCTAGATAAGACTATTAAGCTCCACGACGAAACCAGGAGAGGAGCAAGTTTAGTGTTAGATGGAATTGGTTTGCTTATTTGTAATTGTAATACTATTTTCTTCTTGCTCGTTTCAGTCCCTTCGTTTGCGCTCCCAAACCCAATTGGGTCGACGTGCTCGAGTATAGCTACGTCAGAATACCACTGTCAAGTGACTTACTTCATTCCCAGCTTCAGTTTCTCGCCCCAGCCAGATTCGACTACGAGTTTACACTGTCCAGGGCAACGACCTCGAATCAATTATACCAGTGGCCCGGGACGGGTCTGAAGCCTACCTATGTATAGTCTGCAAGGACTACTTGTTATTGGATGAATTTAAATGTATCATTATCACTTTCTAATGAATTTATTAAAATTATTAGATCGTAATCCGTATTTTAATCCTTCCCCTTCTCTGTTAACGATTAATGCTAGCCTCTGGGGAGATAGGTCTCTGTTGTGTGACAAAAGCTCATCTTAGCACATTAATAATCGTGACAATATGGTATTGACCCTCCTTTGGCTGTAATTACAGAACATACGCGGTATGGCATGGACTCTACAAGGTGTTGCAATGCAGGTAAGGTAATCGCAGACCATGCATTCGTCAGAAAGACCTTCAGGTCCTGCAGAGTAGACGAAAGCGGATGCCTTCGACGAATGTCTCTTTCCAACATGTCCCAAACATTCTCGATCGGATTCAAATCCGGACTTTGCGCTGGCCACGGCAGATGTTGCAACTCGGTGTCATGTTCAGAAAACCACTCCTGAACAATTCTTGCTCGATGGACAGTAGCATTATCGTCCATGAAGAACCCGTCACCATTTGGGTACAAATACACCATTGCAGGATGGACTTGATCTGCAACAATGTTCAGGTAGTCTTTGGCTTTCACCCGACTGTCAAAGAATATCAGAGGACCCTTGCCATACCATCAAAATATGGCCCATAACATGACACCTTCTCCTACAGCTTGAACTGTGTTCACAACACATGAGGGGTCCATCGCTTCATGGGGCTGCTGCCAAATTCTCTGCTGGCCATCGGTGCAAAACAATGTGTAACGTGACACGTCCGACCACATCACCTTTTTCCAGTCGTCTACTGTCCAGTCACACCGTTCTTTACACCACTGCAGGCGAACTTTCCGGTTGTTGCTGACACCAGGGGCTTCCTCACTGGCATGCGACTTCCCATCTCTATTCGCTTCAACTCTCGGCGCATTGTTCTGGAGGAGATGGGTTGCGATGATCCTTCATTGAAGTCTGCCGTCAGTTGCTCCACAGTAGACCTTCGGTTTTGCCGCACAATCCGTCTCAGACGACGTCGGTCCCTGTCTGTGTTGATTGTTTTTGATCCACAATTCTGCCGTTTCGACAACTCTTGTGGATTCCGTTTCCACGCATTGAACACCTTGGAGACCTGACCTTTTGAGATACCGGTCAGTTGTACTGTCCTGGAAATCGTAGCTCCAGCTAGACGGGCTCCCACAATAACTCCTTTTTGGAACTCAGACAGGTCTGCTGTTTTCCCCATTTTGCTCAACTTGAGCAGCTGCAGCTTGCTCCTACCCTGTGCCTGCAGCTTGGAATAAGCATGTACCTCACATGATTGCATTCATTTGCATTTCACAATCCTTTCTGACCTGTGACCCCGCTTTACATATCAGTACAGTAATTCATCACGGGTTTCTAATTCATTGGCCAGTGTGTATATATTTAAAAGGTAAAATAACTTTTAATAGATCTCTACTTATCAGACACTCTAATTAGACTCTGAAAATAATAAATATACAGTAAAACTTAGGTTGACAACCATTTATGCTTGGTCCCGTAGAAATTTACATAGGAAATCTGTTCGCGCAACGATCACCTGTATACGCAATCAGGCATTTTCGTCCCCTTATGTCAAAGGTGTGATCAAAAATTCCGGGACTGAATACTATTTAGTTACATCTAGCAATGGTGTTAAGCAAGAAGTAGAATATGTAAAGAAATATTATTCAAGCATTGAAGTACCATCGTCACCTTAAAAACGAGCAATTATAATTCTTAGCCAGGAAAAACTAAGGATAGTTTTGGTTGGATTTAAAATCTATCTGTCTGAAAGGGATAATATTAAGAAATAGAATTAAACTTATAACGTACTTGGTCTGGAGTTTGTGTAAAAAATTTTTTAGGCGACACCACTATCTTTGCTGTCAGTAGTTTCATTCTGCCACCACTTTCTCTAAAAAAAATTTCATTTGTGAGACCTTGAAATTTAATCTGAAACAGAATACACAAAGGTGAATCCTTGGGACTTCTTTCTGTAAAGCTGGGTACAGACAGGGCCAGAGAATGCTAACGCACCAGATTCGGTATTTGCTGCCGCACGTTGGTTGGCCTTCGGAAATACGTCCATATGAGTTTGTCTGTTTGATCACCCCATCCATATGAATCCCAAACGTTCACCCCCGGCCGAGGACGACGAGTATTTTTTCAGGGGGGAAATCCTTCGGAAGGGAAGTAAAGCCGTTGATCCCGTGTATCCGTTTGCCGGCTGCACGTTAAAAAACCCTTGCGAGGCAAAATTTGCGGCCCCTATAACGCCGTCCTGAAATGACCATGGCAGTTGAAAAGGACGTTAATACCAAACAAACCAAACCAAACATTCATTGGACGTGAATCCGGTTTCATTTGTATAGTTTTCAGTTTCTGATGGATGATAGTGAAGAAATTATAATTGCGAGCTCCATATCCTCAACGGAGGCGGTGGACAATGACATTTTTCAAAAACAGAAAATTACATAATGGAAATAAAATAATAGCCGCCTTAGTTGTAAAAAAAAATAATAAAAATTCACTTACTTTTCAAACCAGCTTATCCGTTAGCGTCACGACGCACAGTGGAGTATTTGACACTAAAAGCTGGTCATGACTGTTTTTTTTCCTATTTATATGTGACAATCGCGATTGTAAGTAACTGATACGAAAAAAAACCGTTATTATGTCTTAACGATTAGTGTAAAGAACTATTTTTACGTTTTTTCCTCGTGTTTTACTCAGATTCGTCCTCAGAGCTTGCTACAGAGCCAGAGCCTGTAGATGGTAGGAGAAGTGCGATAGTTTCAGGTGAAAACGGTTTACTTTTTTTTTTCCTGTCAATGGGCGCATACTTGTCAAGAAAGGGTCTGAACTCAACAACAATCTGTTTATGATATCTCTATTACATGCTTCTCGTGAAAATTTTTGTGCGAATCCTTGCCGGTAAGTGCGAAAATGCTTATTTCGAGCTTCAGCAGCTTCCTCAGAGAGTTGCCCTGCATAAAAACGCTGAACTTCTGCTACTTTTTTCTTTTCAGCTAACATGTTAAGATGTTATATAACAAAATTCCCGTTTCATTTTCTGCTCGGACGAACGCGGAAACATAACAAAAACACTAATTTGTAAAATTTATTGACTGAATTTTTTTTTTCACTTCAAATTACACCTCAAAGAAGACAAAAAAAATGATTCCTAGGACATTGTAACAAGTGAATAAAAATGTACCAACATGTACCATTATAAAATTTTTTCCTAAAGACAGAATTACTCCACTTAGTCGTCGATTAAAATTATGCGGTTTTTAGAGCGCTGGGAGTTGCAACGTGCAGCGAAAAATAAGACGAGATTCCGACTGGCAAAACAACTGAACCAGGTACAATGACTTCTTAAAGAGCTAATATTTGATGTACCATCTAGTGTACTGTATCCTCATGTCATTACAATTGTTGAATTGTGAATTCAAGAAATCAAAAGGTTATGGACAGCCTTTGGTGTCAAATACTCCAATGTGCGACGGCAGGAGCCCTATGGAGGATCTCCAGCGATCGCGATCTTCCGCCATCAGGCGCATGACCTTCATGGTAATACCCAAGCGACTCGAACCCAAATTCTTCATGTAGTCTAGCCACCTGGTTCTAAGCCGACCCTTTGGTCTCTTACCCACCGGCTTGGAAAATAACTGCCTAGGAAGACCAGTTTGCGGCATCCGTATCTCGTGGCCATACTAGAACAATTGAGATCTCTCAATGCGGAGAAGTTACGGCTCAACACCTAAAGACTCCCTTATTGTGCTGCTGTGCGCTCTATATAGTAGGGTAACACCTGCCACACCCCTCAGAAATCTCATTTCGGCCGATCGCACTCTTTCGGTCATTACCCAAGATTCATGGCCATAGGTGAGAATGGGGACAAAGATAGATTTGAAAACGGAGAGCTTGGCTTTGTTTCCCAGCTCACGGTCATGAAATCCAATGTGAGATGTTAAAGGCCTTAAATTCTGTGGCTGACTCGGGTGTGTCACGTTGCTTGGATATCTGGTCAGGTCTCTAAGCAATGGCAGACAGGAATTGTGGTCCCTATATTCAAAAAAGGAGATCAGTGAGATTGCAACAACTATCGAGGTATCTCTTTGCTCAGCATTCCTGGGAAAGTGTACGCTAAGTGTCTGGAGAAGAGAAATCGAGAAATTGTCGACTCCAAACTATCAGAGGAGCAGTGTGGTTTCCGACCTGGCCGAAGCACGACGGATCACATCTTTGCTCTAAGGCAAATCTTTAAAAAACCCTGGGAGTATGCAAAAGATGTCTATGCTTGTTTGTGGACCTCGAAAAAGCATATGACAATTCCTCGGGAGAAGCTCTGGCAAGCGTTGCAAGAGTACAGAGTGGATGGGCAAGTACTGGTTGCTATCATGTCTCTGTACGAAAGCTCTGAGATAAATGGAATCAGAACGTTCACCGTGGGTGTTGGACTCCGCCAAGGGTGCGTACTGTCGCCCCTCTTGTTCATTATTTTTATTAACTGGATAGACAAGGGCAGCCGAGGCGAATGCTTGTGGAGAAGTTTGTCTTTGTCCCCCTTGGATCTTCAGCATGCACTAATTGTTGAAGATCCGGTTTGCAGCCAAATGTGAAGAGGTTGGTATGAAGATTAGTGTGATTAAGACTGAGGTTCTGGTCCTTTCAAGACAACCTTAGGGGAGCCCCATTGAGACAGGTGAGTAAGTTCTTGTATCTCGGGATTGCATTAACGAGTGATGGGCGGCAGGATAACGAATTGGATGCTCGGATGGATACAGCAGGCTGTGTCTATAATAAAAATTAATTAATAAAACCAGTTGAGAATGCGTGGTACTGTATTGTCGGAATGGTGTTAAAAGCGCAAGCCAGTAAAAAACGTTCTGCTGCCAAATTTTATCAATTTTATTGTGTTTGACTCAGATTCGGATAGAGCATCAAAAAGCGAGTAAAAATTATAATAAGCACACATGTCCTATCTCTTGCGGAACATGGCTAAAATCTAAAGCTCTATCCGAATGTAAAGTCAAAATCTAAAAAAAAAAATCAAAAATTGGCAAATTCGCAAATTCAGTAATGATGTTTTTAACATTATTGAACATCTCTTCATTTGTTCACCTTCTGTTTTTATTTTCCATATTCTTATGTAGTTACTTTCGTGTCTAGATGTAAATCGTCAGCGATGGATTGCGTTCGCTAAACTGTCCACACCGAATCAACGAGCGCCTTTGAAACCCCTTTTTTGGCATTCGTTAGCCCTATCTGTACCCGGTTTAAGGAAAATACGAATGAAAAAATATTTGAAATGTCTAATTTTTACTTTATCCATCGCATCTTTTAGTTTCGTATCATTGATAGTAGTATTTTTGCCAAATAATCCGTTCAGTGCATATGCAAAAGTCATAATTGCATCATAGGCTAGAGCAATTTCACCCATATCCTATAAAAATATAAAAGAGAAATGAGTTTTATAGTCGTAGGATTTTGAAAAGAATTTTGAAGAACTCCTTTATTAGTAAGAAAAAAGAAAACCGTTAAGTTTAGGATGTCCCAAGATTAACTACGTATTTTGTGAATAGATCAAAATAAATGTCTCGAACACATCATTAAACGCATATTTCCGTAGAAGATGGGGATATTATACTTGTATATCGAAAAAAAAAATAGGCCTAAGCCACTCAAGGGGTAGAGGTGGGAGGTCGAGTTTGGTATCATTGGATGGTTTTTGGAAAAATATTAAACACGTGTTTTTTGAAAACGAATAATATAGGATTTGCATAAAGAAATGATCAGGCATAAGGTCACAAGGTTCGACTAGTTTACGTATACTGAACGACCAATTTATTAGAGACACCCCGCTAATAGCGTGTTGCGCCTCCTCTAGCGGCGAGAACTGCCTGAATACGTGCTGGTATGGATTCAACAAGGTGTTGAAACCGTTGCGGAGAAATAGCAGCCCAGGCTGACATCACAGCGTCCCTTAACTGGTGCAGGTTGGATGGTATTGTGGGAAGGCGTCGGATGGTTCTCTCCACTTCATCCCCTAAATGCTCGATCGGGTTGAGATCGGGCGACCGAGCTGGCCATTGAAGCAGGTGGAAGCCCGCGTCATGTTCCTCAAACCAGTCCCAGGTCATTCGAGCACGTTGACAGGGAGCATTGTCCTGCTGAAACTGTGCGTCACCGCCAGGGTACACAGTCATCATGAACGGGTGCACCTGAACGGCAACAATGTTCAGGTAGTGTGTCGCATTCAGGGATGTGTCTACGGATATCAGAGGACCCAGTGTGTCCCAGGAGAAGACACCCCAGACCAGCACTCCTCCTCGACCCGCCTGTACGGTTGTCTGCTGACAGGATGGGTCCATGGCCTCGTGCTGTCTGCGCCAGATGCGCAGTCTGCCGTCGGCATGATGAAGTAGGAACCGAAATTCGTCGGACCAGGCGACCTTCTTCCACTCATCCAGTGTCCAGTGGCGATGCCTGTGTGACCATAGCAGATGCGCTTTCCTATTTTGCGGTGACAGCGACGGTACCCGTATCGGCCGCCTGTTGGTAAACCCAGCTCGGTGCAAGGTGCGCCGCACCGTGTGCTCCGAAATGAGTTGGGATGCTCCCTCATTGAACTACGCTCAATTTGTTGGGCTGTTCCCATCCTGTTGCTGTGGATGATTCTTACTAGTCGCCGTTGGCCTCGTTCATCCACAGCCCTGTTTCGTCCGGAGTTGTGTTTGCTGGAGGTTGTTTTTTGGCATAACTGCCATTCACGGAATACCCTTGACACTATTGCACGGGAAAACCCGAGGAGATTCGCGGTTTGCGAATTGCTCAACTGCGCCCGTCGAGCTCCAACGATCATGCCTCGTTCAAAGTCGGTCAGGTCCTTGGATTTACCCATATTCAGTCCACTTCTGCTGCTGACTGCAACTTGTGATCCAATGCATCCCTTTTATACACCGCTTCGGCCTGTTCCATTGTTTAGGTGTCACTGGGAGGCGGATCCATTTTCCGTAAGAGGTGTCTCTCATAAATTGGTCGTTCAGTGTATAGCTTCTGCAAAGAAGCAGGTGGGGCTGGATCCGAAACCATTAGTCTACTATAACATGAAACGCTATAAATTAAAAGTTTTTTCAGTGGTCTTGGGAGAGAGGACCGGGTTATATGAAGAATTGGGCCTCGGCCTCAGGTGGTGAGGGCCTCCCAGCAGAAATGTTGCAGGATATTCGCTGTTGTCAGGGTCGTCTGAGGTTTGCCTTTGCAAGTAAACTCTTTGCATGTGCCAAAAGATATCTAGTGGCTGCGTGCAAGTGCAAGTGAATCATAGCCCACTGAGTTTGGATGTGTCCATGACATATGTTGGAAAAGTGGTCAAATTTACCAAACAAAGCCTCGTGTCAGCTGAGCATGTTACCATCACTCCTTTATTCAC
Source organism: Rhysida immarginata (assembly GCA_023313115.1). Classification (NCBI taxonomy): domain Eukaryota; kingdom Metazoa; phylum Arthropoda; class Chilopoda; order Scolopendromorpha; family Scolopendridae; genus Rhysida; species Rhysida immarginata. The sequence goes on along the minus strand of JAHWFO010057280.1, from coordinate 25,588,623 downwards.
GTTATTTTTATTCATTGAGATATAATCCCAAAAATATTTTCCGAACATTTCCGGGAACATGATTGGTAGAACATAGTCAACCGCATGGTTAAAGATAAGGCAATCTTAAGTTAATCTTGCTGGAAGCATCCAGGTGAGAGGCTTGTGAGAATCTTATGTCATGCTTAAAAATAAATGCACATTTGGAATGTTTAATTATTTTTAAGGAATAGGCCATATCTATAGTAACAATGAAGAACAGAAGATCTCATGAGATAAGAATGCAATGGAGTTCCAGTAAGTCTCATTAGTAAGGGAATAAAAAATCGAGAACAAAAAGTGAAGTTAATAAGTGAGGAATAAAAAAAAGTGTTTAAAAAGTGAGGAACATCTTACAATGTTTTTTTATATGTAATTTTGATAATTTAATTTCATTTTGGGCTTAATTTTTGGATTTTAATTTAAATAAACTTTAAATAATAAATTAAGTTTTCAACTTTATGAAAAAAAATTCTCGAAAATTGATTTTCTCATACGCAGTATTTAGGTTAGTTTAGATTAAGTTAGGTTGGGGGGTTGTGTTTATAGGGGCCGTCGATGGTGAATAATCCCATTTTCCCCAATGTCCAGCAAGTCGTGCATTCAGAAATGTGTTTGGTATTCCTTCCTTGTATGGATGATCTTGATGGTACGTGGCTATTATTTGACGAATTTGCCTGTATGATTTACAAACATGATCCTCTGTCACCGAGCCCATTTCACCCCGTTTCTGCCCATGGGCATAAATTTTATTATTCTTCCGGCTACATACTACGAATTATAGATAAATTTTATTGGCATATTTACATGTACGAGGATAAGTCAATATATAAGTCGCAAAATGGCATAGAAAGTTGTTATAGTTACCTGATGAAATTTGGTTTATTTTTCAACGAATCTCCATGAACATTTAGGCACTTGTCCCAGTTTCACTGTGTGGACGAGCGTTGTCATCCAACAGAAGAACTCCACTGGGTAAAAGGCTTTCCTGGATAAACATTTTCACCGTAAACAGAAATCGAATTACGCCCCGTTGTTCATCACGGGTACATTCAGCTAACACACCTGCCATCTTACCCACTTGACACTCGAATGACTCACCTCCGCACTAAAACGTGAGTACATTACCCGGAGGTGCTGCCACTTACACCGACACATGCGTAAAGGATAATTGCAACGACCGATATTCATAGCACAATTTCACATTGCAGCAATTTTAAGATATTTCATTTTGCGACATATATTGACTAACCCTCGTACAAATTTAAGAACAACACTTCAATTTATTAAAACAAACCGTAGAAGTTCTCGAGGTTGGAACTCCTCTGTAAAAAGCCCTTGTAAATGAGAAACATCTATTTTTCATACGAAACCACTGGGGTGTGGAATATCTTTGAAGATTATATGTTGAAATAAGAAGAATCATGCCTTTCATACCTTCTAAGCAAGTAATTTTCTGTTAAAAAAAAACATATTATACACCCGCGGAATGCTTTCAATTTCGGAAAAAATTTAAAATGCTTTTTTTGCATTAATTAACTTACCCCTTGGCATAATTCATGCTGATTGGCCCAGGGAAATTGCCTAGCTGGCAGTTCAATAGTTACCCATTGATAATTATCTCGATTGGATACGCCAAATCTATGTTCAGATGCACATAAAAAAATTAATTGAGTGACAAAAGCAGTAATTCAAACAACAGTCTAATAACAGTGTTGGTTAATGGAATTGCAACTCTTTAGAAGTGGAGGCCGCAATAAGTTTAATCCACTGAAAAGGAATAACTGGTAACATAAAAGCTGATAAAGATTGATAAACCCTCATCCTCAGCATCTTTCCCTTCCAACGGCAATCCCCTCTTCCTCCTGGAAGGTATAAGGTGAGCCGGGGTAAGATGCCCCAGTGGGGGAGATGCCCCATTTGCTTTAAAAAATAGAAATACTCAACAGGTGGAGCTACAGAAATTGAAATCGATTATGCATGTCTGGAAACTTCACTGCTGAAAATTTGGTTCGCGTCGGGTTCTTTGCTCGCCTACAAACCAAGAAAACCTGCTTCGTTGAGTGTGATTTAGACTCCTTTATAGTGATATACAGCGAGTAAATAGTTTATTAAGGTCGAGTTTAATGAGTACAAAGTTAATCTCTTCGATAAATATGTAAAGTAATACTGTCGTATCTAATATGTGCCGAGATGAAACAGGAAACATTAATCGATAAGTCAGAATAAAAATTTAAGTTTGGGTTTGCAAAGGGGAAGAGATGCCCCTTTAGCATGCGGCGAATGATGCCCCAGTTTTCAGATGTTCACTTATTTGTTTAATTTTCTTAGACACTACCGAGACGATATAAACGGAAGCAAACTGACCTAAATATAGGTCAGTCGATTACTGATAATCTAAAAAAAAAAAAGCCATCACTGCAGTTTCCAATAAACAAATGGGCGTTAACGAGGCAAGCCGGTATTTTGGGATTCCATCCAGAACCTTGAGACGTCGAATAAAATCCAATGGTGTAACAATGACAAGACTGGGACCTTATGGTAGTACAAATCTACAATTTGAAGCTTGTGGAATTATGCCTTACAACCCTTTGAAAATTCCCGACCATGCGTTTGTCTTTGAGAAGCTGCAACAACGAATGAAGCTCCTAAAGATCAGCAAACAGAAAAACCAAGTGACACTGATGTTCAATCAGGAGCAAGTCACATAGAACCAGGACCTAATAAATTGTCTCCAAGAAAGATTTTACATAGCATTTCACCGCTTCCAACACTAACTACTAAATCATCAACCAGGAAAAGGAAAGCAGTGGTCATGACAAATGAAAAGACTTCTTCATCGAAACCAAAAAAGAAATCCAACAATCAAACCAAAAAATCATGTGACGACGAACAAAATTTCTGTATTCAGTGCAAGGAAAATTATTTGGATTGGATTGAATGAATTGTTTGCCTCCGGTGCCTGCATGAAAACTGCATGAAAACTGTACCTGCATGAAAACTGGAAATAAGTGTAATGGGTGCGGAAAACAGTGCAAAGTAAAAAATAAAATGTATTTTTTGCTTCAAAAATTGATCCAGAGGTAGGGCATCTCTCCCTACACAGATGAGGAGAGATGCCCCAGTGGTGGGGGTACAGTTTTCATTTTTTTTAATTCCATGTATCATAAGAATTTTCTTTTGACCGTGTAATTGAAATATAATTGGATTATATATTCTTTATTTTTCTAATATTTTCAAATAAATATTTCTTTTTCTAAAAAAAATAAAGAAGGCTTATGTAGGGCATCTTACCCCAACTCACCATAAACTATTTGGCCTATAAATGAATGAAATATCTCACACTACAAAGAAAAAACGAGCTATGAAATAACGGACACGTATTTCAAAAACTATGTTCATTTTCAATGGCAAAATTAAGACAGAAGGTAAAATTTAAGAATGGCCTAAGAGTGAAGAGAGTCGAGATAAATGGCTTAAGCTATTTGTAGAGAAGGAATTCAATAAAAGCTAAGGTCTATCTGAAAAGAACCATCGTCTTCCGTGCCGTAACATCTTTAATACTCAAACAAAATAAGGACATAAACTAATGAGAATAATTTCATAATTGAGAATTCTAATGTAGACCCACGGATGTACATTTCGAATTAACTGCCTTCATCGTTGGGTAAATTGGGAATACATTGTTTGACTACACAGGGTTACAGGGAAAGTCGGCCTAGATATTTAAGGACGTTATTATTTAGGTTGTTGGTGATAGTTTTGACCCTATAACCTAGTGCCCAAAAGTTATCCGTTTTCTAGTTATGTGACCTTTAAAAGAAAAAAATATCATTTATTGCTCTAATTTCAATTTTTTTTTTTAATTTCCAGACTCTGGGGTCCTATTTTTGCTGTTTTTACGTAGGCGGTATGCCATTTATAAAAATAAATAATAAAACTTTAAACAACTTGCATGTAGATGTTTTCACTATGTGTTCCCAACTTTGAAGCACGTTAATTAAAAAAAGTTCTATGGAAGTTATCCTGCAAATTATTTTAATAACTTCTACGTCATTTTAACTATCCAAAAAAGTATAAAACTCTCAGTTAAGTAGGCAAATCAAACACGAAATAACAGAGAAAGCGGTCCCAGAAATTGATTTTCTAGAATTCAGTTCTAGAATGCAGTTCTAAAGACCCCACAACACCAATCCCATTGCAATAAACAAACGAAAAAACACTGATTATTAAAATCCTAAATGGAGACAATAAGGGATGAATTGTTTATTGGACCCCGATGATCAGGTTAATTTTGAGTACCCTAGCCTGTCTCTCGTTGGCCTCGGCGTCTGACTCATTAACATATATTAAACCCCGAAGCCATACTTGAAGCCAAATGGGGAGAAGTGGCTACTCTTGTGTGTTGTCAGCTGGAAGGATTAGAGCAGACGAATGCTATAGAAATCTATAGGGAATAGCAGGGAAATCCTTTTCACTTTATGACCTGCTGTTTCACACTCATTCAAAAATGTTTCTAAGTGGGTAGCCACTTCTGATTTTTCTTTCATGAAAAATATAAAAATATATGGACAAAACGTGAAAGGCCATTTAGGCCATTTACATAAGAGATGATCAACTCACCAACAGTTTGTGCTCGATCATGACGTGCATGGAGCTGTTTGCGATGTGATTTACCAAGAACCCACCCGTCACAAAATGATGCAGTATTAGAGCACCGGACCGAAATTCCATGATGGGATATAACGTCGCGTACATGTAGCTTGTCCTGATGGCCAAGCCGCTCATGCCAGGCCTGCAGTTGATGTTCAGGTGTAGCAAGATTGGCTTCTACTTGTATGTTTGGAGCACGCACGTACATGTTCATAACATATACTGAATTTGTCCATGTGCCAGTCGCGACGACTTCACGATCTCTTCTAATTGACAAACCTTCAGAATCAACTATCACTTCATATCCATGCTCAGCAGTTTGATGAATGGAGAAAAGGTGATCACGGATGTCTGGCGCATACCAAACGTTTTGTGAAGAGCATGCAACCACTTGTTCCCAATGCATACATCTACATCGACGTTGCTTAATCCATAAGCAAGAACACAATCTTTACCAGCAGTTTCAATACTTTGAGGAATTGGAAAAGTCTCAAAAGTAGCAAAATGTTGTTTGTTTGCAGTCATATGGTGTGTGGTACCGGAATTTGAGATCCAAGAATCAGCTGACACAAAGTCTGTGTTGACTGTTAGACCAGTAGCAAAGCATGTACCTGGTTTGCTGTTGTTCTTCGAATCGACATTCTTACTGTTATTATAACTGTTGACTCCATTGGCTGTTGTGGCTCTCTGCTCTGCAGCGATGCGTTTTCGACAGTTTGCAACAATGTGTCCAACTTTCTTACAATAATTACATGATCGTTTTTATTTCTTGTTGGTAGTTGAAGAGGAATCTCGGTTGTTCGATTGTCTTTGTGACTTTGCTTGGGAAAGTGCTGGCTGTCCGAGACGGGCACTTCGTCGCCAGTGATTTTCAATCGTATGCAAGTTTACAATAAGACGCGTCCCTGGGGGTGAAGGGGTAAAGTTTGAAAATTTTAATTTTGTAGGGGTAGGGGTTAGACCCCATGTGTTATTTAGAAAGTTGTAGAGCATCATGTAAAATGTGGGTTTAGCAAAAAACCCGGTGAAAAAATCTCATCCCCTGTCCTTTATCGAGTGGGTAAAGTGAAAGGTATGGCTATGGTGATGGTAATATGATGATGTAACAATGCATGCCGTTTCAGTTGTTTGGCTTTCTTTCTAGGAGGTGTTGACTGTTCTCGGCAACCGTTTCTCGTATATTATAGGGATGTCCACTCATCTCTGATTGTACGGATGAAAAAGAAATCTCCCTTGAAACAAGTTTTATAGAACAGAAGAACTGAACTTTGCTAAAGAAAATATATTCTGGACTCACGAATAGTATGGAATGATTTTTTTGGATGAGAGGAATTAATCCCCACGAGGAGGGTATAGGAAAGTAGCGGAAGCCCTGAGGTCATCTATTTTTACCCCTTTATCATCACTCCCCCCCCCCCCTCATTTTTTTTTAATCAAAAATTTTATTTTCTCATTTCTTTCGTTTCTGATCATTTCCAATTGAATGACATATCTCATAACATATGTTGCCGCAATTCTAAAGTCCAGTGACTGGCACCCCTATAACTCCGACCCTACTGGGACAATTTATCCCAAACTTCAAAATAAGGTCATGCTTAGAAGAATCTGCATACCGCATTTCACTCCTTTACATACCTAAACACCACGTAGAGCTTTTGGTCCTCTCTAATTCCCACCCTCGTGACTCTGACCCCAGTGGGCCAATCTAAACCAAATTAAATAGTGGAGGTGGATAATTATAATCAATTCCGGCTGTGACGAGGGAAATTCAAGCAATACTGAAATAGGATTTTTCACACATCATCCAACTATTGTATGAACGATGTCAAAAGTGTACTGTGGCCATGAGGGCTTACTTTGAAGGACAGTAAAGTATCATCGCTGAAATACCAGTCTCTGTTTCTTTTTACGAGTCATTCACAGAATTTTCTGGTCTCACCTTATATATTCAATGAAAGAGTATGTCAACTTATTCAAGCAAAAAACAGCGAAATTATTCAGTAAATGTTGATTATTTAATGAATAATTGAAATTACTCTACTGTTTGTTATACACTGTCTACTGAAATAGGAGAAGGCAATTTTCTATTTTTTGTTGTTTCTTTTCCTTGATCGCATTTAGGCAATGCAATAAAAACTTTTGCTACTTTAATTATTTATTATGAGTGTAATTTATTAAAATTTCTGCATATGCAATACTCTGTCATCGTTATTTTTTTGAGGTATCCACTACATTAAGAGATGCACTGTATTATGTTACGTTGAAAAATTCTTTATTTCTATTTAAATTAAATAAGAAAGAAATTTACTACTCACTTTATAGCTTGATTGTAGAGTAAATATTGTAGAGGTTTCACTATAAAATGGAAAATTATTTTAACACCTGACTCTTTAATGCTCTTCATTTGTGAAGCCAGTAAACTATCATTAAGCCTCCAGTCTGATGCATTGTAATAAGGTAAATCAAACTACATTTCATAAAATATTAAATTGTAAGAATGAATGTAAATGTTACCATTATTTTATAAAAAGGATATTTTTCTATATCACCTGTTGTACAACTTCAATTCCATACTTCTCAAATTTTATATTCAAAATTTTTGGAAAATATTTTGTCTGTTTAAATACAATCTGGAAAAAAGTTAGATAAATAAGAAGAATGTATAGATTGGTAAGG
>JAHWFO010057280.1:25561766-25576276 GCA_023313115.1 Rhysida immarginata | reverse complement strand
GTAACACACTTTTGGATCACCCGTTATATAATGTTGATTCAAAATTTACTGTGCAGTAGTGCATGGAAACGTGTACACTTTGCCTGAGCTGAAGGAGGAAATCACCAATAAAGTTCAGCAAATCTCATCAGCCATATTGAGCAGAGTGTTTCACAACATGCAACTGCGTGATAACCGATGTCATGAGGCTGGTGGCGGGCATTTTCTGCATCTATTGTGAGTGTCACCTCCGACCAGCCATTGCACAGTAACTTTTGAATTGCCCTGTAGTAGTTTTGTTTTTATACAAAAAGGTACTTATTTAAAAAACACGCCTCGAGCATTTGGATTATAAAAGATTGTAATAAGTTCCATAAATTTGGGTAGTTTCTCTTTTCAAATTCTAACATTTGTCCTCATACCCTATATGTTAAAATTTCCGAGGAATTTTGTATACAAAAAGTATGAAGAAAAATTGAGCCATTTGCATAAAATAAGTCAATATACAAAAACTTACTATTTGCGTCCAATATCTGTCTTTTAACCAAACGGCTAAATTACTTGCAATTACAAAATCATCCCAATGAAGAAGCCTTCTAGTATCGTCAATTATCTGTATACGTAAAAATAAAGGTATAGAATGAAAAGGTAGTTCATTAAGCCACAAGATCACTAAAAATGATATCGAGTTACATTAAAAAAAACTTGTACGTACAGTAGTTACAAAATCAGCGCTGGTTTCAGCAATTGCAATAACATTTAAATAATAAATTCTTAAAATTTCTGCCATCTTCTTCAGGATTATATTTCCTCCAAAACCTACAATTCCTTTTAAATCCTCTCCAAAGTGAAACTAATGCACAATTAATAAAATTAAATACATTTCTGAGAAAAGTGTATTTTTAAATGTTTGATTTAATTCCTACATCATTAATTAATAAGAATTATTAGTAAATCAGTAGAAACGATTATTCTGCTATTCTAATTTCCGTTCTGGGTTACTCTCAGAACATAATTCATTTTGTTCAGTACATCTATTTTAAAAATATTTTTAATCCCCCCCCCCCCCCCCACCAGTTTACTTCTTAGACTCCAGCACTTCTACTTATCAGACCCACTGCAGTGGAATTCTATTATCATGCAGTAAAGATGAGGAAATTGCCAATATGATCTTTTTGGTATGTTTATACAGTAAAATAAATAGATCCAAATAGTAGAATGGCCAAAAATTCCACGTGACATGGCTTTGCCGTCTTATAGAATTGTCCTTCCACAAGTCACCGACATACTGATTTTCCCAGCTTTTGGAAATCCAAGATGACAGAAATATGACGAACCTCCTCTGCTTTATCAAAAATTATTTAGTTTTTTTCCTTTTTAAATTGGGATACAACAGACTTCTGGGCATCATTTTATGGTTAATTTTAATATTATGCAGGCAGAAAATGAAAACAGGAATTCTTCTAAAATTTGATATGAAGCTGAACTCTGAATAATTTTTTTCTTTTTTCTTTTTCAATTTCGATGATTTCTGATTACACTGGGAACAAAATTTCATTCTTCCGAGGTGAAAATAGTCATTTCTTAATGAATTCAATGTGCTGAAGACGAATATGACTAAGAAAAATCTGAATTCATGTGCACGCATTTTATGAAAAAATACATATATGTAAATAATACATGCCTTAATCTTCTTCGGACTTTCACTTTCTTTTGGCCTGTAAATCTCCTGGGAAACATCTCTGATGAGCGTCCAACATTAGTCAGCCAGTGTTGACGTGGACCATTTGCCCTGGTACCTTTGCAATGTTTACTTACTTACTTTTCAAACCCGCTTATCCGTTAGGCTCGCGGGGGCAGCAGCCCTATGGAGGATCTCCAGCGATCGCGATCTTCCACCATCAGGCGCAGGTCCTCCCTGGTAATACCCAAGCGACTCGAACCCAGATTCTCCATGTAGTCTAGCCACCTGGTTCTAGGCCGACCCCTTGGTCTCTTACCCATCGGCCTGGAAAACCAGTTTGCTACGTCCGTATCACGTGGCCATACCAGCGCAACTGAGATCTCTCAATGAGGAGAAGTAGCGGCTCAACACCTAAAGACTCCCTTATTGTGCTGCTGTGCACTCTATCTAGTAGGGTAACACCTGCCACACCTGCCGCTTGTACCTGCGATCGCACTCTTTCGGTCATTACCCAAGCCTCATGGCCATAGGTGAGAATGGGGACAAAGATAGATTTGAAGACGGAGAGTTTGGCTTTGTTACCCAGCTCGCGTTTCTTTACCACGGATCGCCACAGTTCACGTCTGACACAGCTTGCTGCACCGATCCGAGCATCCAATTTTTTCTCCTGCCGTCCATCACTCGTGAATGCAATCCCGAGATACTTGAATTTCTCCACCTGTCTCAATGAGGCTCCCCTAACATGGAGAGGGCACTGAGCAGGCTGTCTTGAAAGGACCAGACCCTCAGTTTTAGCCACACTGATCTTCATCCCAGCTTCTTCACATTTGACTGTAAATCGGTGCTAACATGCTGAAGGTTCGTGCGAGAATATCCAAGAAGGACAAGGTCGTCAGCAAATGTCTTGGCAATGTTTTGATGGAAACTTTCGACGTCCTCATCACTGGTCTGCCCACAGTTTTCAGCGAGAAATCCAAGTGGGAGTCAAGAAAATGGATCTTTAAGGATATACAGAGTGTCCCAAATTGATGTATACACTCATCGTAACGTTATAGCTCAGCAACGAAATAAGATAAAAATATAAGGTTGTTATGTATGATCGAGACGGTGCTGTAAAAGCATAGCAACACGTTCATGTTGTTCATTTGTTTATAAACCGAAATGGCGGTGAGACTTTCATTCGATGAACGTAAGTGAATACTGAAGTGTGATTGGAAAGTGGAGAATATTGTTGAGGTTCAACGACGTTGGAGGGTTGAAATCGGTACACCACCGCCAACACGGTTAACAATAACAAACTCCCTGTCCGAGACAAGTTTGAAGCCGACGGAACGGTGAAAGATGTGTTGAAAAGTCGGTGCGGAAGAAAGAGAAGTTACACTGATAACGAGTGCTTATGCCGTCATGGAGGTTTTTGCACGATCCTCAAAGAAGTCAGTCGGCAATGCTCTCGTGAAATTGGTATCGCCAAATCAAGTGTTCATCTAATTTTGATATTCCATTAGCTACAATCCAGTCAGTATGTCCCTCTGTTCGACGTCGGTGTTGGGAGTGTCCAGTGAGGAAGAAGGTGGACATTTTGAACACGTACGGGCTTAAGCAAGTTTAAGGAATAAAATACAACAGACCTTATTGTCATGAATATTATTAATGTTGTGCAATGGAATTATTCAGACAGAGAAGGGGATAAAGTCAAAAAACAAAGTAAGGTATATTTCTGGGGAAATCGGTACAACTCGTACAGAATTCCAAATAAAGATGCACTAGTAATTTTAATTGTAAAGTTACAGCATTAATTCATTATGTGAAAGTTCATGCACTCAATTATGTGGACGGGGATAAGATATCCTGGTTAGCTTGATCCCCACTCTAAACAGTGTAATGCTGTGTTGTCACTTTTGCCCTCGCTGGCCTGCGGAACCAAAATATTAGAGTTAAGTCACGTCCAGTGGTGGCCTTGTCTTTGGCTTAACCTAGGCTAAACACTTCGTTAGGTGGGTACCTAATATTGGCGAAATATACACTTATTATTTATTGCTCAAATACTTAGTTGAGGGGTTATATTCACTTGTATTCTTTATACTAGCAGAGATACCCGGCGTTGACTCTAACGCTTGACCTGACTCACTAAATCATGGACGAAATTACACAGTAGCATTGTCGAATATCACACAATAAAGGTCGATGGATTCATCCCGTCCCGTTAAACCTTGGATTACTCCAGATCTCCTACGTATGATAAAACGGAAGAACGTCCTTTATTTAAAAACAAGAAAGAGTTCCTCCCACACTATGTTTCAAATCTGCGGATGCTCCCCATGGCCACAAACATTTAACGTTGCTTCCCGCTGCTATTTCGCCACGATAAATTTCGGTGAAAGTAACAGCACTCACTTGCACTGGCCGGGTTATTAAAATAGACGCTTTCGTGATATGAAGTACGGGGATAGTTTGCAGAGGCTGAGAGGGGTTTAGCTGGTTCCGTATTAAATCAGACTTTTGCGTCTGAATGTCACTGACCTTGTTCTTTGTTACGGTCTTTGTTGCATTCTTCGACATAGCGACAAGTAGCGTCCTCGCTCCTTCATGGATAACCTAGGTCGTCTCTACAACGTCCCTTTCCCGTTCTCTCTTACTGCGTCGTTCTCTGCCTATCTCCCACTCACGCTCCTCCATTTCCCGCTTTCCTGTATAGACCTTGCCCAATAGTAAACAAACCGCCATTTTGAAAATAAACAGACGAGCACTTCCGCGAGCAACAGTGCTTCCTGTTGTGAGCTTCTCAGCTCTAGACTAGCCTGCTCCTGCCTCTATGTAGTACATAGTGCCGCACAATTTTATCGTTACAAAAAGAGACAAGGAATCTACACTTCAGAGCACTCGATAATGCATTTTACATTTTTATATTTTGGTTTCTGAAAATTTTTAGGCAAATTCCTTTGGCAGATACAGAACATCTAACCATTTATGGCTTAATTTTTATGGTGAAATTTGGATGAGGAATTATCTTCCTCAGTCTTCCTTCAATTATCTTCCTTCAATCCAAGCCTATATTATTGGCTTGTGGAGCTAAAAAAGAGAAAAAAATCTTCTCTCTTAAGTTTAAAATGGATAATAGAAATTATTCTAAGATGGAATGAACATTTTTATTAGATAGAAAATATCATATCATTAGAATAAAATATATCTTCCTCTTGAGAGGGGAAAAAATCTCTTTTCTCAAGAGCTCTTTCTTTCAAGGGAGGGGGTGCTCTGATTGTGAGGCATATTATATATATATATCCGCCCGTCGGTTCGTCCGAGGCCAACAAAGAAAGTTACAACAATCCGTCCGAATCCAGGGACTGTTGTGGTTTAAGACAATACTTAGTCATTGTTATTAATTAAATAAATAAACTGAAAAAAAAAGATTCTCTTGATCAGTCCAAAGCCAGGGATTGTTGTGGTAAGATAATACTCACTCAGCCATTGTTGTGAATTAAATAAACAAACTGAAAAATGTTTTATGCAGATAAACAGTATATTGTTGCAGAATATTAAGTTTTGAACGCTCCACTTTCGTTTCTTTACCCTTTAACCCGTACGGTTGATATCCGTCATGTGACAGATGGAATTCTAGTAAATAAATAATTTGCACCCAGTTATTTTGATCTACGGCATTGATCCATGCATGTTGGCGCTGTGAATCTCGTGAAAATCGAAAGAACCGAATCTCAGAAAGAAAATTTGTATTAGAACAGTTTGTTAACCAAGGAAGTAAAACAAATTGATCCTATCGTCTTCCGTTTCATAAAGAGGTAGAAAATACAGAAAAGAATCGGCTGATTAATTTTCCCATGCCGTGTTTTTACCATTAATTTTTCTAATGCATTGTTACACTACTATTTGGCATTTCTTAAATTTAAATCACTCAAATTCGCTCGGACGCTATGCGATTTTTTCGTCAGGCAAGGTCTATATCTTTCTTTTACGCTCTCGTACTTCTTTCTGCTTTTCACGAACACTGCATCTGGCAGCGACGGTTTTCTCTTACTTCGATTCGACCGTACGTTCGCCCGCTTTTCATCAAGCGGTCGCTCGTCATTTATCCTACGACCTTCTCCACTCGAAGCCACCTTACTTCTCCCCCGCTCACTTTTTTTCTTGATCCATCCCCTTTTACCTTACCCGATCCTCTTTTCGGGTTCGAGGACGAGACAAATATTCTTCCGGGTCGCATCACCTATTGATTACAAATTTTCGTTGTATGACGTGACACTTATATTTCTATCTCATTTCATTGCTGAGTTATAACGTTTCAATTTGGAACACTCTGTATTGGAGCCGAATGCATGAAAACGAAGCCAACATATCCTCAATCGGAATACCGATATTTCGTTACAAGACAATTCGCGACGGGCAATTCGTTTCTGCGACAAGTCGTAAAATAAGATTCTAAAATGTTTAAATAACTTAACATTTGCTTTTTTGATTGTATAATTGAAGTTGTAAATAAGATCTTTTCAATATTTTAACAAAAAATGCATGATTTTAGGATTTCTTCTGTTTTAATCAAGAGCGACGCTTTTTAAATAGACTAATGGATAAAATAAAACGACCTTACATTCGCGTCTTTATGTTAAACTATGCAAGATTATTTATGATTAATTTTGTGGTACATTCTTTTAATTTTAAGCTGCGAGTCTCGCAAATTCTTCGCAACGAGCTGTCGTGAATTGTCTTGTAACAAAATGTCGGTATCCCTTCTCAATCACATCCTTTTGGTTTTCGGCCTTGTCATTCCCCAGGAAGTTTGCTGCCACTTGATATAATGCATTTCAAACATGGTTTTTTGTTTTTTTTTTTTTTTTTTTTTTTTTACACTGAAGAAGTTTCTCAAACTTGGGTCTCTGAGGCTGGAGCAGATTAAAAACATCCTCTTTAATTTTGCCTTCGCTGACAAGGGAACTATACGAACATGTACCTCACAGATTCATACCAAATTGAAATGTGTTACTATTCTTATTATTTCCAAAAAAATTATTTCCATTCTTGAATTCCACTACATCTGAATTAGGTTTATTCACCTCTTCAAACTTTTGTCCAGGGGAAAAAAATTTATATCACAGGCTGGTGTAATATAATTCCAGTGTGAAAATGAAATTGAATCCAATCAGTTCTTACTTGGCTTTCCTCCAATGCTCTCAAAAAATGATTGCTTGTTTCGGAAAAACTGCCATTGGTATCATAAGATTCTAGATTAAAGTTAAGATCTGCAAATTAAAGAAGAGCAAAATAGTTTAAAAATATTGTTGGCAATGTCGTCTATTCGTATTTTTAGCACAGTATTGCTTTTTGTCAGTACATTACGAGGGGCGTTCAAATTTGACCTGGACTTTTTTTTTGTAAATTTCATTGTTGTAAAAATCTAAACTTTCATTACAGGGATGGCAACTATCGCCTCTCATGCAAGTGCAGCACCACTCATCCGGTTGCCATGACAACCGATTGTTTATTTAAACAAAAAGCGGGCAGATATCTGTCGATCGAAGTGGAACAACGAATAATCATCAATTTTCTCCAGAACGAATGTGTAAAAGCATCTGAAATTCATCAGAGACTTCAAACACAGTTTAATGAGTCATGTTTGTCTCAATCATCCGTCTTTGCTTGCTGCCAAAAGTTTGAAAGAGGGCGAGAATCCACCTGCAATGAACCTCATTAGGCAAGGACAGCAACTTCTGTCAATGATGGCATCATCGCACGAACAAATGAGATGATAAGGGACAACAGGTGGATTCATGTCCGAAAATTGGCTTCAGTACTGAAACATCAGCAATGTCAGTGTGGAGACCATCATCCACGATAAGCTGAAATTCAACAAGCTCTGTGCCAGAGGATCCCTAAGCAATTCTCCGAGGATCACAAAACCATCCGGGTGGAAATCTGTTCCATGCTGCTACAACGATATGACTGGGAACTTCTTCCGAACAACAAGTTGACAGCTTCCGAAGGCGTGTTGTGACCATCGACGAGACATGGATTCATCATCATACTCCTGAAAACAAGCGTGCGAGCATGGAGTGGCGACAATGAACTCACCGCGACCCAAGAATTCCAGATGACACTGTCGGCAACGAAAGTGATGGCGACTATATTCTGGAACATTAAGGGTATCATTCATGTCGAATTTCGGGAAGAACGTCGAACCATAAATACACCGTAGAGTGTGACATTTCGAGGACGTCTCTGAAGCCGGCACAAAGTAAAATACGACCATGACTCCTTTTCAGTGGTGTTTGTTTTCTGCAAGACAATGCCAGAACACACAGTCAAACTGACTATGGACACACTGACGGAACTCAAATGAGACATTTTATCACATCCTCCAAACAGCCTGCATCTCTCCCCTTGCGACTATCACCTTTTTGAACCACTGAAAGAGTTTTTGGGAGGGCAGAGGTTCGGCTCCAATGAGGAAGTTAAAAAGGCTGTCCTGACATGGTTTCGACATTAGCCTGAAGATTTCTACAGGACCAGTATCCAGATCTCCCAGAACGCTGTAAAAATATCTGTAGAGACGCAAGGAGAGTTCTTTGAGAAATAACTGGTGTGTGCGTTTTTTGTAGTTTCCTGATTTAATAAAAAATACAGCCCTGGTGAAATTTGAACGGTCCTCGTATATACGAGGGTCAATAACCCTTAGTCATAAATGAACATAGAAAGGAAACAAATAAGAGTATTGATTTGAAAAATACTCTTCTTTCTCCACATAATCTCCCTGTACAATGAAGCACATGTTCCATCGTTTCACAAGCTCCTCGAAACCAGCAGCATAAAATTCTCCCATAGAATGTTTGAGAAGCTGCAAAAATTCAAGTGGGAAATTCTCGACCATCCTCCATAAACATCATGAGGATGAACACTTCGGGTGAACACTTCCGATGATAAAGCCGTGTAAAGGGGAATCAGACAAAAGCCGAAAAAATTGTATGCTGCTGGTTTTGAGGGGCTTGTGAAACGATGGAAGAAATGCCTCGATATACGGAGAAAGAAAAGTAGTTTTCAAATCAATGCGCTTATTTGTTTCATTTCTATGTCCATTTGTGACTTGAGTAACACAAGTTCTGGCATATCAATCTTCCGGCTTTTAAAGTCCTGTTTTATGCTGAAATTCCAAGGTCTTTTTCTTTTGCTTAGAAAATAAAAATTAATCCAGTTGATTATTACTTAACTACTTTTATTTCTCCGCATAATCTCGCTGTGCATTGAGGCACTTGTACCATCGCTTCACAAGCCCCTCAAAACCAGTAAGACAAAATTCTTTGGGCTGCTGCCCCTTTGTACAGCTTCATCATCGATTCGATTAAGAGGACCGAAAGCTTCATCGTAGGGAAGGTGTTCACCCGAAAAATGATGTTTAAGAGATCCGAACAAATTCAAGTCGCTTGGAGTAAGGTCAGGGTTATACAGAGGAATCTCGAGGACTTTCCGCTTGGAACTTTCTCAGCATCTCTGTTGTCTTGTTGGCAGTAAGAGAATGTTCAAAGTCTTTTGGGATTACGAGGGCATACTGCTTTTCATAGAGCCCTGACTTTGCTGCTCATGACTTCCATTTGTTCGGTCATCTTAAACATCATCTTTCGTTCGACGATGAAGCTGTGACTACTTTCTAATTTTAAGTGACTTTTGAACCGTACGAGGTGCCATCGATCATAAAGTTCTGAAAATCGAGAGAAGAGAGCCCCGAGTATTGGTGATAAGGTCAGTCCTTCTCTACATACGCATCAGACCCTTCAACACACTTTTCCAGGTAATGGATGAACCGTTGGAGGCCATATGTCACTTTGGCGTTGAAGATTCCACCTCTGAATGATCAAGTTGTCATCTTGGAAGCACCTTCCATCCCATTGTTTTATCAAGTTAGGGAACAGGAAGGTAATTGCATGGAATAGAATGGATGAGGCAAAATTTCACATCCCAGCTCATCCATAAGTTTTATGATCTTCTGGGCAGGCATGTTTTCCTAGGTGATGATTCAGCTGTATGGCTATCTATAACTTTAAGGGTTGCTGGTTTCTATATCTTTTCAGGCCTATTCAGTTAGGATTTCATCATGGGAATCTCAGAAATTACTCAACATGACTTTTTCTGAGGATGGGCAAATTCGCACTTTTTAGGAATGATCATGATGCAATGATACATATAAGCACTGTTTGACTATTGTTTCTGGGTCATTATATTGTACCCAGGACTTATCTAGTGAGTCAGCCTGCCGAAAGAGTCGTCTAGGTTGGCCAGCCAAAACTCAACATGGGAGATGGTATTTAAACACGGTCTGTAGCATTTCATCCATTAACTTTAAAGGTGTGTGAAATTATCTGGTGCATATCAAAGAAGGATAAACCTTACCATCAAGCCTCGTTTTACATGGTTCTCTTTCTTAAATATTATGAAATTAGAAGCACAAGCTAAAATTCCAAATCATCTTAAATACTCAATGAAACATACTAAGCTTTTTGTTAATTTACCTTTAAGAAATGGAAGTTCCGCATCGTAAATTCCAGCTTTAATATCTTCTGCTGCAAATCTTGCAAATGTTTCTGATAGAGGGTCAAACTCATGAACGATTCTTTGTTCAAAATGACCAAAAAATAACAAATGAATATCTCCTATAAAATTTGAATAAGGAATAAAATTACTGTATGCTCTGGTTAAAAATCAGATGTACGTGAATACGTTACTCCCCATTCACAAATGCAGTGATCTCGTGAATACGGAGGTTACAAATTTCATGCGGAACACGAAAATACTAATTTGTTTTACGAGTTTTATGCTTTTGTTTTGTTTATGGAAAGAGCGGGTTTCTACTAAATCGATAACGCATTACAACTTTGTAATTGGAATATTTTGGAATATTTTCTCTATCTATCTTGGCTCAAAAGTTAGTTTTTGAAAATTCTCAGCGCTTACACAACTGGAATACTTTTATTCAATCAGGCAGGGGCATTTTCTTATAAATAGACCTGACCTTTATGACTATAATCTTTAGTTCTAAAATTATTCGACTATCTCTGGAATTTCCTCTACAACTGTCTGTCTGTGTATGTGTGTATGTTCTCTACACCATATCATTTTCTTCCTAGATCTGAGGCCACCAGTTTGAATCCAGGCTAGGATGAGGTAATTACTTTTCTTCATTTGCATAAACTTTCAGCTATAGGGAGTGCAATTTGACGTCATTCCTGAGTGCTCATTAGTCACGTGGCTCGGATCGGTTCCAAACATGTCTTCTCGATTCGCTTTAAGGTTTATTTTTAATCTCTTTTGTTAAACTCAGCGTTTTAAGCTCTACAACTGTATAATTGGAAATTTTTCTCTACAGGTAACGGTTATAAAGTTACAAATTGCAAGGTGCAAAATTCGAGGTCAACGATCAAATTTGACACCACCATTGGTTAGCCCCTACCTAACCTAACCTAACCTATATGTTGCCTGCAACAGATTTATTGTATCTCCACTGTTTTGGAATTGTATGGAGGGGGGGGGGGTAACAGACTTTAGATTCAGCCTGTATATTTTCTCCGATTTACCTGTCACTGAAAATGGATCAGATATTTCCGAGATCAATTCCAATTTTCCGTTATTTGCAGTTGTAGTGAAATAAAATTGAATATTATCTGCAAGTTGTTGAACTGATCCTGAAAATCTTCCAATGCCCCTATAGGTAAAAAATGTTGGGTCAGAGATTGCGACCTCCCTGGTAGTTTTTAAAGTTATTTCCTGAAAATGTAAGTCTATTTTAGCAAGAAAACAAAATTGATATAATTTTTCAACAAAAGGTAAAATTTGCATACGAGATTGCTATCAGGTCCCGAAAAAATCCTCCTTCCATACTTATCTACTAATTCCACCCACAGCCAGAGACATTCAAAATGTGAAGTGAGAGTTACATTCTTTGGATCAGGATTAAAGTGCTTGTTCATCTGAATTAAACGTAGTGAAGATGCTGCCTGGGCTGGAAAAGAATAAAAATCATTAATTTCAAAAAAATTTAGAAATTATGGGGAATAAATACGAAATATACATTGAAGAACATAAAATTATATCAGGTGCCTTCAATGAGAAAGCGAAAAATTTGAATTAAAAACTTCTTATCGGGTTTGCCTAGGCGATGACTTAGATAACATAAGATGACACTAACATGCCAGCAGCACGCATAGCAAACGTGGAAAACAGTTTGTTAAGATGCGGCACTCTTGCAACAATGCATCAAAGCAGGAATGTTTTTTGAGTGTTTTGTTTAGAGAATGTGTTAAACCTATAGAAATTCATCGCCAGATGAGAATTCAGTACTAGTGCATGAGTGAACTGAATCCATCGGTTAACCAATGGAAAACTCGCCAACTCCATCGGTCACAGAAGACAACATTGCAAGAACGGGATGTGGAGAACGTGATACTGGAAAACTAACGTGTAAATACAGTCAAGGCGGTGGCATCACTATTGGAGATTAGATCAGCCCGTCACATCATTCAGATATGTACACAAGCGATTATCACCTGAAATAAAAGAGGCTTGTCGATGCTTCCCAAGAACTTCTCTGTGCCGGTATGAAGCTGAATGGAACGAATTCTAGAACGATGATGAGACACGGTGGTGCATGAGTGGCTGTGTCCCGATCCGAAAGGGTTTTTTTTCTCGTGCTTGTCAAGTATTGGTGTAAGTGCATCAAGTAGAAGAGGACTATGATGAACGTTGTTAATGTAATTGAGTAATTATAAGTTCCTGGAGATCTCTCCAAAACAATGATACGTATCCTATTTTACATGAAATGATGTCTAACATAATATACATATTTGTGATTCATCTTGGTGCAACATGGATGCTCAACAGAGCTCAGTCAGTTCTAATTGATACCATTATAGGATATAACCTATGCAGCAAGTCTGTACGCGAGATTGCAGACTCTGCAAATGAATCATTGTGAATTGGAAATCTGAAGGATCAATGTCTTTGAAACCGTCAAATGACAGGCTGAAGAAAATGACAGAGAGCGATCGTCTAATGTGACCCGATGCAATCGGAATCGTCAACTGAAACAAGTGATATAGAATTCCGAAATACCACTTCCAGGGCCAACAGTACAATCACCATCGCCAGGAACTGAGGACGGTGGATTTCCATAGCCATGCTGCTGGTCATAAGCCCCGTATCAGCAGAATAAATGCGAATCGAAATTTAGCATGAATGTGACGCACAAGATACTTGTACGCGGGAGCAGCATCCGAGACGTGATCGTCTCGCTCAGAAGACAGAGCGAATAGGAGAAAAGACAGAGGATGGCGTAAAGGAAGGAAGCGTAATATCACGTGAGAAGGTGGAAAAAACGAAAGGACAGAGGAAAATTGCTTTCGTCGAAGAGACGAATAGGGGCTCGGCTCCTGATTATAAAAACGATAACTTTGTGCGTGAAAAATTTCCATGGAATAACCATAGAATTACAAGGAAGGTCGATGATACTCCGGATAGAAAAAAGATTAATTGCGTCTCATTGAGGACTGTTTTTGTGCAACCAGAATTTACCTTACATCGCACATTGGACTCGTTATCATTAATCCACAATTAAGTATATTCAGTTTTGTATTGCGGAAGTAAGATGGTTCCGTATATGTTCCCCGAGATTGCATCCTTTAATTCCGACCGCTTCATCAGCATTTTCCCATGGGGATTCCCTGCATATTAAAATTTTAATTCTGGCTGCGTCTTGGCACAATAAACTGCTTATTGAGCTGCTATTTAACTTTTAATTAATTTGCTAGTACGTCATTGACTCTAATTCTTCAGTGTTTTTTTTTCTCTTTTATTATGATTTATCAAGTTCGGTATATTTTAGGGGAGGGTAGTTAAAGTCGCATGGTGTTATGTCTAGGGATCGGGGGAGGAGGCTAGTATTGGAGAACCGTATTTTGGCTCCTACCATAATCTCTCCAACGTTGGCGGTAGGTTTCGTTCAGAAATCAGCGAAATTCACGGTATCAATGAGGTCTGAAACAACAGAACCTTCCCTTCAAAAACATAGGCAGAGTGGCATTCTGTGCTCAACTGCCTCAAAGCGAACTAGAACAGGGGCATTCTCTTTTGTGCGTTCGCCTATATTGTGAAAGAATTTCTATTATCTCTTTTTATTAGGTCTTAATTTTATCATCTAGTTTCTAACATAATTTATTATGTCAGTAGATTTACCAATGATTGTAAACCGGCGGCTGAATTGCACGGCTCTTGATATTTCCTCTGAAGTAGCGCAATTGCTACTGTCAAATGTGTATCGGCTGGGATAAGGGTGGCTCTCGACATATTTTCTACAGTGATCCACAACATCCATATATTCATCAGGCTGACGAACTCCGATTTGGGGAATAATTAAGGTTGCGTTTAAATGCACAAATTCAGCTACATCCAGTATTCGAACGTTATAGAAACTCACAAGACCCTCTTTAGCTCTTTTGTGGAGAACTAAGTCAAAATTTCTTAATGATGTTATCACCTCGTCTCCTGCCATTTCAATCTGAAAATACAAGCAAAATATGCTTTAATTTTTAAAGAATAATAGAGATTACCTATTCATAAAAGAAAAATATAAGGATAAAGTAAAACAAATCTACAAGCATAATAATTTTTCTACACATGAATTTTTGATTGTATAAGAAAAAATACGAAACATAAATTTTCAATATGCAGAGTGAATATAAAGTCTGAACCCCCCTTTTATTTTTTGAACCGAAGCAGATATGTCAATTTTGATGAATCCAACGAATAAAAAGTTGTGGGTGGCTTATCCCATGGTGCACTTTTCACCATCCCAAAT
>JAHWFO010057280.1:25543780-25561307 GCA_023313115.1 Rhysida immarginata | reverse complement strand
ATACAACAACACTAGTTCTGGCTGCAGTTGCTGCAAATCCCCACACAAGCAGCAGAGCAATTGCTGCAGATGTTGGGTGCCATCAGAGAACTGTTCTCAACATTCTACACGCACATCATTTTCACCCATACCATATTCATTGTCACCAGAAGTTACTGCCATTGGATTATGTTGCTAGGGCCGCCTTCTGCAACTGGTTACTTACCTGCCTGGATGACAATCCAAACTTCATTCCTGAGGTGTTGTGGACAGATGAAGCCCAGTTCACCAGGGATGGAGTTATCATCAGGCACAACCATCATCATTGGGCAGACGAAAACCCACGATGTCTGCGAAAAGCAACTCATCAAGTGAACTGGAGAATCAATGTGTGGTGTGGATTGTACAATGACACTGTGGTTGGACCGTATTTTTACGATGGAACACTGACTGCAGAACGCTACCGGGCTGAAATTCTCAACGTGGTAGTCACAGACTTCATTGACAATTTGCCATTGGCTTCGTGTCAGCGCACATGGTTTCAGCATGATGGAGCTCCTCCACATTACGGGTTGGTCGTTCGCGAGCGTCTAAGTGAGATGTTTGGAATGGATTGGATTGGCCGAGGAGGACCAGTTCGTGACCACCCCGCTTCCCTGATTTTACACCACTTGACTTTTTCTTGTGGGGATACCTGAAGGACAAGGTTTATGCTACGCAGCCCGCCTCACTGGAGGATCTGGTTCAACGAATCCAGGAAGCGCGCCGAGGAGTGACGCCAGCCATGCTTGCCGATGTTTTGGCGTCAGTTAGGTTCCGTGCCAAACTGTGTTATGGTGCCCACGGTCGTCACATCGTGCATTTTACTTGATTAACTTTTTTTTTTAAACTGTTTGAAGTAACTTGTTTATGCAGTGTGACTGTTTGTAAGCTACACAGTTCACCTAATTGGTTGGTCCGATTTGGATGATTTTTTTTTTGTTTTGTGTTTCTTTTATGCTGAACAAGTTTGCAATTGGGATTTTTTCTCTATCCCTTACGGTTTTTGAGATAAATTTTGAATGTGTCCTAATTTGCATATTTTGGATGATGAAAAATGCACAATGGGATAGGCCACCCACAACTTCCTATTCATTGGATTCATCAAAATTGACATATCTGCTTCGGTTCAAAAAATAAAAGGGGGGTTCAGACTTTTGTATTCACCCTGTATATGCATGCATAGTTTCACAGAACTTTTATAAAAAATAATTAATATCACATAACACGCCCACTGATATACAGGTTGTTTAATGGTGATCAAACCTCTATGGTATTTTTAAATGTTAATATTGTGTTACATTGTAAGATATTACAAACTATTATATTATTCTATAAAATTTATTAAAAATAGATTTCTCTTTATTTTGTTCACTTCAGGAATAAAACCAGATGAGAATGTGCAAGCAATCATTACCAGAACGAACTTAAAAAGTTTATGAAGAATTTAAATGTGAAAATATGAATGTGTAAATGTATTCGATGGCATTTATGGCTGAGAGAATTAGATTTTGTATGAGTATGTTTAACTGAGAAATAAGTGAATGTGTATGAATAAGCACATGTTTTGTAAATGGGTGAATAGTTTATAAGATAGTAAGGATCTATAAGTGAGTGCATGAGAATAAAGCGTGAAACCATAAAAACGGAATATTTATGTATAAATTTTATAAATGTGAGTGGTCATGCGAAAGGGAAAATAATAGATTCCGAGAAAAACGCGTTTAAAGTTTGAAGACGAACATGGTATGCAGCTGTGAGAAAAATAATTAATATAAAAAATTGTTCGCTATAATAACATTCTGTTTATATTAAAACAAAGCTGAAAGTCCAACGATTATAAATCACCAAAAAACAAACAAGCAAAAAACCACTGCCAATCCCTTTTCACCCGAACACTCACAAAATAAAAAATTCTAAGGTCCGTTAATTTAACTAGCGAAACCACATGTAATTACTATGGCAACGAGATGCGTCCTGTTTCAAACCATTATTACCATACAATTTTTAACTCACTTCAGTGTTATTTTTAAACGCCATATTGAATAAGGAGTGAAAGTAAAAAGCACTGGCTAAACAATTGGTTTTAAGTAGCAATGCACGCCTAAAGGCGTCTTGCATTGACTCTTACATGGTCACTTGCAATCATAATTCGCGCTACCAGCTCTTCTTCCGAATCTATAGGAGTATGTGCACCGCAATCTTCCGATGTGCCCAGAATGAAAAATTTAAAGGGTTTAGTTCTGGCGAGCGAGGTGGCCAAGCAACTGGTCCTCCTC
The DNA here is from genome assembly GCA_023313115.1 of Rhysida immarginata. Lineage (NCBI taxonomy): Eukaryota > Metazoa > Arthropoda > Chilopoda > Scolopendromorpha > Scolopendridae > Rhysida > Rhysida immarginata. The sequence continues at coordinate 25,559,010 of JAHWFO010057280.1, read as the reverse complement.
GACCAATCCACCGATCATGGGTTATGTCGTACAAGTATACTAAAATGGGCTGGTGTTCTGTCGTGTTGGAACCACATGATTCCTCAGCAACTGCGTATACATGTATGAAATTTGACAATTTTTTATGTATCAAGAGTTCATTTACGACCCTCACTTTATTGGCAAAATAAATTAAAAATAAGGTCCTCTACCATCCTAAAAGTTTGTACACAGATATTGAATATCGTTCGTAAACACCCTCTATATGAGATACTGAATATCGATTATTGATTGTTATGAGTTTTCGATATTATCCGTCGGAATATTGACCACTGATCAATACAAAAATTTATTTAATTTATGGGTATTATAAATTGTTTTAGTTTCATTTTGTTATCACTCACATTTTGAGTTATAGCATATTTCGTAAATTCAGCGATGAAAAACACATTCATTTCATATATCTTATGTCACGTTTCTTAAAAAAAGGGTGGACAGATGGAAATATAAAATTTCCTAACGAACTTTAAAAAGTTAAAGCTTATTATTGGATGGTGTAATGTATTTGTTCTAGAATTTTACAGGGTGATTCAAAAGTCACTGGACACAGGGTAGCTGTATTTATAAAATGGTGTGTAAAATGAAGGATGTGACCAAGCTAGCAGGGAACTGGATAGGTGCTCTATCTTTTGGGACTTTTTGGAATTTGGCTATAGTGGCTAAAACGAATAGTGTCGAAATCGCGTAAGTATATAGTGTTAGTAGCGCCTTTTAGGTCATACAGCTCTCTGTAATGCAACAGTAAAGTCAATGGCGATTCTCGAGCAATCGTAAGTTTATTAGCATTTATCTCTAATTAACTTTTCAATACCAGGTCTGTAAATATGTAACCGGAATTTGCCCATAGATGGCCCTAGGTGTCAATGTAGTTACAGTCAAACAGCGTCATTGGCGCCATTTTCTTACGCTGACATCTGACAAAGATTTTCAACTCACAACAATAAAAGTTTCATACAACAGCATAGTTTGTAATAGCGTTGAACATGTTGAATTTTGTAGAAGTCACTACGATTTGCGGACGGCATTGATTTTCTGTTAACCTTTGAAGAAAACTGCTGCAGAACCGAATCGAATGCTTGTCGAAGCTTACGGTGAGCATGCTCTTGGTAAATCACAGAGCTTTGAGTGGTTTAAAAAATTCAAAAGTGGCGATTTTGACGTGAGAAACGAAGAACGGGGAAGAACACCGAAAAAGTTTGAAGACAGCGAATTGCAGGCATTATTGGATGAGGATGACGCTCAAACGCAACAACAACTCGATTTGAAACAAATATATAACCGATGAAATTGTTAATTTCACAAAACAATTTGATAAATTAAGGCGGTTTACTTTATCCCTCATTAAAACGTTATAAATTTTTTAAGAACTTAGAAGACAAGATTACATTAAATTTTAGTTACAATGAAATTCATCCGAATATACAGGTATTGGACATTGAAACTGAAACACCTGGTAGAAATCCAAAATCTTTATTTAATAAGGTGTTGGGGCACCGTGGGCAGCCAGCACAGCAGCAACACGTCTTGGGAAGGATCGGTAGAGGTCCTGCACAGTTTGCACCCCAAACCATTACTGATTCACCCATTACTGATCCACCTCCGTGTTTGACTGTGGGTGCCAAGCAGTCTGGGTTGTAGGCATCAGAGGGGCTCCTCCAGACGAATACCCTCCCTGTTGTTTGGAAGACAGTGTAGCTGGACTCATCCGAGAATATGACGTGTTTGAGGTCATCCAACGTCCAGGTTTTATGCGTCCGGTACCACTGAACCCGCTTGGAGGCATTTGTACTACTGATGAAAGGCTTCGGTATAGCAACCCTGCCATGGATGTTGGATTTATGCAGGTAACGACGGATTGTCTTCGTGCACACAGGTTCCTGGAGGTGTGTATTCATTTCTGCGGTGATTTCTGCTGCGGTGGTTTTCCGCTTTCGTGCAACAATCCTGGTCAATGTCCTGACGTCTCTTTCCGACAACTTCCGTTTTCTCCTGCAGTTGCTCCTCCTGGACGTGGTTCGTCCTTCCTGTTCATATGCACACATCACCCTGGATACTGTAGCACGTGAGACATCACAAAGTGTGGCAGTTTTGGACACAGATGCACCTGCTAGACGCGCGCCAACAATCTGCCCTCTTTTGAAGTCGGATATGTCTCCCATTATAGCGCTCTGCACAGACAATTTGAAGCTTACTATCGAACTTTTCTACTGGAGTGACTACCAAGAACTCTGACACGTAATTCATTGATATACATACGATTAATTACCTAGCAGAAGATTCTATTCAGCCCTGGGGGTATCCAGTGCTATTTGCGAAGGTGTTTCAGTTTCAATGTCCAATACCTGTACATGCCTGTATATTGTGAAATATTTAAATTATTAAAAAAAAAATTATTTAATTGGTTGTCAAAATCATCAAAATAACATAACTTCTAAAATTTTTAAATTTTATGTTTTGAGAAGGCTTCATTTTTTATAAAAGGTGTTAACAAGCCAAAAATTAATAAGTACAAAATGAAATTTTTAAAATTGCATAGAAGTTAACAGCTTCAAAATTAATGGGTTTTTTTCTTTTTTTTTTTTATTTGTAAATAAATATTGAAAAGATTTTTGGCTCAAATTATTTCAAGCAAAACCAATTTAATTTCTTTTATTCATTTTTATAATTATTGAAGATTGCATTTAATAAAATAAAAGGTTAAAATAAATCGAATTAAAAGCAGAATTTCGTTGAAAAAAAACATGTTTATATATGATATATCTATTTAAAAGATTAAAAGATACACTATGATGACAGTAACGCCATCTGAGACAATCAGACATGAAAATTATGCTGATTTTTTATCGACCTCGGTGGCTCAGTGGTTGCGTGATCGCCTCTGATGCCCGAGGACGACGTCAGGATTTTTTCAGGGGGAAAATCCTGAGATCACGCACTTCCTTCGGAAGGGAAGTAAAAGCCGTTGCGGCCCCTAAAACGCCGTCCTGAAATGACCATAGCAGTTCAAAAGGACGTTCATATCAAACGAACCAAACGTACCTATGCCGATTTCGACACTATTCGTTTTATCGCCATTATAGTTTGGCCGCCATTTTGAAATCCTGCAATAGGCTATGGTACACCTAGGGTGAGTCTAAAAAGCCCGACCGGTCGCAAAGGTTGGTTTGGAGCCACCAATGACCGGTCGCAAAGGTTGGTTTGGAGCCACCAATTTTGACTATGTCCGATCGACGCGGGAACGATGCAGGCATACGTTGCTGGCTTTATTCATTTTAAATTTTCTGCCGATTCGAAAGACCCTCGATTCATAAAGTAACTACCGGTCGCGATGAGCGTTTTCATAACGCAACCGGAGTCCAACGCCAGTCGCGGTCGGCTGCCTCGGTGAGTAGAATCAAAATGGCGGACGAAAGTAGAAAATTCAAGTGTTCGAATGCCCGATACGTAATAAATATATTTTGGAGAAAGGAGATGGCGAAATTGATATTGGGCAGCATCAAGAAACAAGACGGGTGAAGAAAATTTATGTACGTACACAATTTTAAATCGTAACTGTACTAACTTAAATGATGAGGAACCTTGCTGTCACGCCATTTTAAAGCAAAATGCTCACGACCGCGCTGTCCATGAACGAACAAAAGGAAGCAAACGGTCGCCGACAGATCGTACCACGTACGGGACTTTTTAGACACGCCTTTACAGTGGCTAGAATTCTGTTATAGAACGGCGTTAATGTTTATTTAATAACTTGTGAACCACAATAGATAACTGAAATCCAATTGCAGGAACGAACTCTTGAGAAAAAAATTGGTTTTATTTGATATGCCATATGACCTCCTTCCCATTTAAGAAAATGAACCATGACCCAAAATGTCGGGTTTCATGATGCTGGTCAAACTCCAAAATATCCCAAAAGATAGAGCGATTATCCTAGTCCCTGCTAGCATGGCCACATCTTGCCATTTCGGAAATACAGCTGTAACCAGTGATTTTTGAATTCAGCAAGAATATATGCCCAGTTGATAGTTAAAATGTAGATACAAGAAGTAATATCTATTTTATGTGGACAAAAAATTTGGTTATTTCTACTAGGGGGAAAATTTTATTTTCTACGCAAACCTCCAGTATATATGATCAGAAATCAACATGAACATTTACAAAATCTCAGAAATTGCTAAAACGGAAATTGGAAAGAACGAAATTTTTATATTAAAACACTTCCTGATCTACACAAGTAAACATTTAAGTAGAAAAATTTTATTAAATTAACACTTAAATTATATTTTCAATTAAATTAAAATTTGATTTGCTCAACAATAAAATAGAGATAAAGTAAGCAGGTCACGAAACTGGATGTAAAATCAATAAAAATAATGAAAACACTTCTCCACATAGAAGTTTTAATGCACGTATGTACATTTCAAGGACTAGGCCCTCTTCATCAGCGGGATAACGCAGAAACAGACCCCTCGCGACGAGGGCAGAGAAAGTAAGACAGGGAGCTGTTCAAAGATAGAGGGTAAGAGTTGCAACCAAGAATAAGATGAACAACAACAAACACACGTAATCACCATTTGCGCAACTAGTACACGCAGTACATCACCGCACGTTCTTCTCCTTTAAAACCCATCCCTCATCCTCGAAACAACCTCTGAAAGAATTTAGAGTTTCACCACCTTTTTAAATAACAATTATAAGGTGTGCCCAAATGAAAAGGAGACAACGGTTATATCTAACGAATATTTTAAGTACAGAATATTTGACGTGCAGTTAATGTGTAACATGACGCCTATACAATTGCATTTGATAACGATACACTGATCTCAGAGAGTAAGAAGCGAATGATGGCTTCAGCGTTGAAACTCCTGGGTTGCATACGGATCCTATTTCCACGGTGTTCTGCACTTCCTTGTCGTAGGTGAAACGATGACCTGTCAGTGATTTTTTTAAGGGGCCAAAAATATGGCAGTCATATGTGGAGATGTTGGGGTTGTACGGAGGATGTTTGAAGACTTCCCATCAAAATGTTTTCAGCAGGTGGAGGGTCTTCTTGGCCAAAAGTTAGCCTTGTCCTGAAGCAGCACTATCCATTTTGAGAGCTTCTCTCTGCACTTGTTTCCGATGGCCTGTTTCGGCAACGTGTTGCAGTACCGTTAGCGTTAACTGTTTTACCCCGTGCTAGCCAGTCGAGGAGTATGGGTCCTTCTTCGTCAAAGAAGAAACTGAGCATCACTTTTCTGGCTTTCATGGCAGAGTGAGCTGTTTTGGTACGTGAGGAGCCGGAATGACGCTACATCTCTCGACCAACTTCAACAACGGCGCTTCAGTAAAAGTCTCCTTTTCATTTGGGCACACCATATAGAAAATAATCTGAAAAATTACGAAAAAACTAACCACGTACAGTATATCTCAAAGACGATAAATCTAACCACTTAGTGATTGAAGATAAATAGTGTCAGTACTTGATGAAGGCCCATATAAAAAACTTGATAAAGACTAAAGATTTTTCTATCCAAAAATGGAAGGAAAAATTCTGCGACCTGGGTTCGAACCAGGAACCTCGGCTGTCATGGCCGACGCCTCTTAAAGACAACCAAGTTGTCATGGTTGAAAGCCCAATGGGAGGCGGGCACCTAGCTCACAGATCGAGAATCTCCCCCATCCAACCATCAGAAAATTTGTGGAACTCATAGATAAATTAAATAATAAATGATATTATAACTGGAGATAAGCCTACCAAGCATCAGGTAAAGATATTTCTATCGAAAAATGGAAGGAAAAATAGCCCAACTGGTAGAGGCGTCGGCCATGACAGCCGAGGTTCCAGGTTCGAACCCAGGTCGCAGAATTTTTCCTTCCATTTTTTGATAGAAAAATCTTTACCTGATGCTTGGTAGGCTTATCTCCAGTTATAATACCATTCATTATTTAATTGATAAAGACTCTTTACCTGAGGTTATCCAAAAAACCAAAACTTGTATTAAAACTTGACAAATTCTATTTAAGAATATTCCTTCTTATCAATTAATATCCAAAAACCCTATCCTCCCACACTTCTACTGTCTTCCCAAGACGCACAAATCTGGGAACAAATTATGGCCTATTGTTGATAACACAAATACTCCGACAGTCCTTTTAGCCAAATTTCTGCTAAGGCTATTCCTCCGTCTAAAATTACCATGTATTGATTTTAGTATGAAAACAGCTATTAACTTGCACAAAAACTGCTGGAGAATTATAAGCACTGACCTATAACTTGTTTTCTTCGTTATCGAGTCGCTATTCTCCAGCATCCCGATAAAAGATACCCTTTCATGTGTTTGAAAACAATCCTACATGAAAACGACGTCCCCCTCGCTCTTGTTAATGAGATTATCATCTCCACCAATCTGATCTGTTGCAGGAATATCTTTGCCATCAATCGTGAATATTACTATATGCAAAACGGCACTCCAATGGGTTGTTGCATCAGTCCCTTTCTGGCTGAATTGTACATACGAAAATTGGAAAACTAAGCCCTCGACAGTTTCAGGTATTTCCCCACCATCTGGCTCCGCTAAGTAGTCGAGAATCTGGCAGTGCTCGACCCATAAAAATATGACTTGAATCACTTTTTGAAAGATATTAATGCTTGATAATAGTGTTAGACTCCTCCATAAATTTTACTATGGAAGTTGAAAAGAATCGTTCCATATAATTCCTGGACACTGTATTGTCAAAAGAAGAAGGAATGTGCATGAATGTTTGCCGAAAACCTGGATTCACCTTCATGTACATAAATAGTGAGTCAAATTATTGCTTTGCCCACAAGGCAGCTGCTTTTTATCAGATGCTGTTCAGAGCCCATAAATTACCTTTTACTGAAGACAGATTAGAAACTGAAATTAAAAATATCAAGATCTTTGCTCAACTCAATGGCTATTCAGAAGAATTCATCAATAGATTAACTACGAATGTCAAAAAGAAGATCAAAATAGAAAGAGCCACTTAAGAACAACTTACTAAAGGATTGGAGAAGATGGTTTCAACCTGCAGGCTGCCTACAAAACTAGCAACAACCTCAGAAGATTAATTGGAAGCACTAAAGATAAAATTATTGATAGTGATAAAAAGTCTGGTCTATGAAATAAATTGTGGATCGTGAAATAAGTGCTACATAGGTCAGACTCATCGTAAAATAAATACTAGAATTAAAGAACATTACTCTCATGTTAAAAATGACAATAACATTAATTTCAGCTTTGCAGATCATATCCTAAAAACGAATCACATATTTCATAAAAACGCCTTCAAAATTTTACACACAATGAGACATCCCAAGTTACTTAAGCTTGCTGAATCCCTGTAAATCATCAATAAGCCTCCCCAAGAACTGGTTAACTTGGACCGTGGTCCTACGCCATTGCCATGGACATCCCTGACTGGTTGTTTTTCTACAGATATCTCAGTTAATAATTGATTCTTCTGTTCAGTATATGTTAATTCCTAACTTTTGTGTCTATTATCTATCTTGTGAGCTGTCCCCGTGCGGCGGGTGGGAGTTGGGGGCTGATGTTGCCGCTGGCGTGCTTGCTGATAGTGGAGGTTGTTTCGGGGATGTGGGACGGGTTTTAAAGGAGAAGGACGTGCGATGGTTTACTGTATGTACTGGTTGCGCATATGGTGATCAAGTGGGTTTGTTGTTGTTCATCTTATTCTTTGCAAGCCTTGAACAGCTCCTGTTGTTGGTTGGTGCCCCTTCGCGGCTCTCTGCCCTCGTCGCGAGAAGTCAGTTTCTGCGTTATCACGCTGATGAAGAGGGCCTAATCCTCGAAATGTACACACGTGTATTAAAACTTCTATGTGGAAGAGTGTTTTCATTATTTTTATTAATAAAATAGAGCTTTTATATGATTATTATTAAAAAATATTTAATTACATATGTTAAATAGAGAAAATCTTCTACTCGAGTGTTAGTCATAAAATATTTTTGGTCATGAGCTATAGTAACTTCAACGATAAGCGATGAATCCAATCCATCTTTAATTGGGTGGCTCCACTGATCAACAATTTCTAATGTTATATTAAATGGCTCATTGGCTGTTATCCTCCAAGGACTTTCAATCCATCGAAGTCTAGGAATGGCTAATGGGTGCATAAACATCACATAATTTATAATTCTTAAAGACATAAGTATTTTTAATATTTAAGAAATAATATTTTTAAATGCAGAATTTTCAGTTTTTTATACGAAATATGAAAATTGATTCATACTTAAGACTCCAATCATACGAGGTGCGAATCAAAAAGTTCCGGGACTGATTGCGCATTTCGCCAACAAATGGCAGCAAGTCCACAAATACAGTAAATAATAGCCCTAGCATTCAGAAATCAGCTTTTTAAAAGGATTTAGTTTCATGTGCATTGGGGACTGAGAAAATACTACTATTGTGACCGCGTGTGTGAGGTCGTCTGCGATTTTATCATGGACATTCAACTTGAGAACGAGCAAATTCGAGCAACGAGCAATCTGAGAGAGGACGTTCGGCGAAAGCGACCAGATCTGTGGCGTGAAAAAAAACTGGATGCTCCATTGCGACAATGCACCCTCTCACCGAGCTCTCCTCACACGCGAGTTTCTTGCGAAAAACAACATGATTTCGCTTCCACACCCATCTATTTGCCAGATTTGGCTCCTGCAGACCTTGCCCTTCTTCCGAAAATAGACATCCAGTTGACAGTTCGCCGTTTTAATACAAGTGAGCAGGTCCAGTGCGAATCACAGAAAGTGCTTGACTCGTTTCAAAAAGACTTGCAGGACATATTCCTGAAGTGGTAGGAACGCTGGACTCATTGTATGGCGGTTTGCAATGAGACTATTTTGAAGGGGACAATGTGTAAATGTGTTCAAATAATGTACTTTTTTCTTTAAATGAACCAATCCAGGAACTTTTTGATTGTACTTCGTATATAAGGAGTAGTCAATCTATAGATATAATAAAAATGGGATTCATTCGAAAATGAAACAAACCTTAACGAAACTGTAATGCTATTTCTCAATTAGTCTATACCCTTCTTAATGCACTTGTGCCTCCTGCCTAGAAGTGCTTGCATTCCAGCAGAATAAACAGTTTGGCCTGGCAAGCACTCGAGCACTGCTTTCTTTACGTCGTCATCTATCTTGAATCTCTCTTGGCCACCTAGATGTTTTAAAAAATCACGAATACTCGTGTCGGCGAACACTAGCTATGGCATTAATGAACTGGTTAGCGAAGACCATGACTCAGAATGCATAGCAAACTACAGGGTGAGTTTTTTTAAAAGTGATGGAAACAGTGTGCAGATGAGTTTAAAATTAAGTTTCAAGTTGGTGCTGTGCCTGCAAAACCTCCTGCTAAGAGTGCAATGCAAAACTTAATTGCGAAATGGCGTGCAACGGTATCAGTACTGAATGCAAAAAAGTGCGCAAAAGGACGGTCCGTACGACAGCAACCTTTGCTGCTGCTGAAGAACACATGCTGCGCAGTCCCAAAACTGGAACTGTTTGTCTCAGCAACTGGGTTTGTCTCAGTCAAGTGCAATGAAGATCATGAAACAGGATTTACACTTACACCCCATCAAAATGACCACTCTGCAACAGTTGCATGATGTGGACAAGCTGGCCAGGATTCAGTTTTGTGAATGGTTTCTGGGCACCATTGCTCCGGAGGTGCTGGAGGATGATTATGTGTTCGTCTCAGATGAAGCGTGGTTCAATCTGTTTCGTTACGTCAACTCACAGAACATGCGCCACTGGTCTTCCGTCAATCCCCATGTGTTCATGGAGTCTCCACTGCATCCACAAAAAATTGGAGTGTAGTGTGCTGTCTCCGCCTGCCGCATCACCCCTGTGTTCTTCAATGAAACTGAATAGTGACTCTTATGTGCACAACATCTTCAACGTGTTTGCCGCAGAACTTACTGATGACGAGCGTGCCAGTGCTTACTTTCAGCTAGATGGTGCAACAGCCCATTCTGCACACGTAACATTTGCCCGAATCCAGAAGTGTTCCCACCGGTTGAGGAACAGAACAGAGCACAACCGATTTCTTCTTCTGGGGTGCACTGAAAGGTGTGGTCTACCAGAACAATCCGCACACAGTTTCCGACCTTCAACAAAACGTCCAGGCAGCCATTTAGGCCATTCCAGCGGAAATCCTTGCTCTTGCCTTCAGGAACATGTGGACATGCCTTCACACGTGCCTCGAGGTCAATGGAGGACACTTCCAGCACCTACTCTAGGTTATTGTTATCTCTTTTCATGCTCATTTTTACTCGTTGTTCACTGGGTCACTTTTAAAAAACTCACCCTGTATATTTGTCAGAAAATTCTGAGGAAATCGGAAGGAGGCACGTAATCTCTTCCCGATTGTCTTCCATTGCTGAGATTAATAATTAAGCCGAAGCGGGAAAAATATATAATCGTAGTTTTCTAATTTTTTGTAACCATTTCTTCTTTATTATTATATGAAATTTCAATCCCCATTTACACTTTTTCTGAAAATTATGAAAAGCAGAAAAAAAAACGCTTTAATGAAATTACATTATAATTTGTATGCCCCAGTACGCATACCTTTGTTTAAGAATCTAACGTTATAATATATTTTTACTTTTTTTCGAACAAAAAGAAGCCGAATAAATAATGATCGTCATTACAAACTGAATGACTCACAATGTACCAAGGTGTTTATGTCTTAATTTTTTTATGAGCTCCTCTGCAATGATGATGGTGCTATTTGATAATACATACCTTGGTATAAATATCCTGAAAAATCCTATCATTTTTACTTCAAAGTCTGTAGCTACAGTATCATTTTAAACTTCAAGTATAGCAAAAGGGTTACATAGGATTTTCAATGAATCTCGAGATGAGGATGAGAGTGATGCACAGGAGAGCTATATAATTCGTCGAAAATATAGAAATCGACGTGTTTTTGGAAAGTTTTATTCTTGTCGCTTTATTTTCATATCTAAGGTGAATATATTTCACAAATTCACCCTGGGCCATACATTTCAGTTTAGAATTTTTTTTTAATATTTTTTTCATATTCAACATCCAAATTTATATTCCGAATGCGTTTGTTTAATATTTTTCTTACCAACTTTCAGGCTTTTGGCAATGTGCGCTGATCGCTCAATCCTTATGCAAAATAATTGGTAGCCAATGAGCGACAAGACGGCATAAAAACGCTCAGCGTCGCCGTTTTCAGACAGAGGAAAGCGAACGACTCCAGCCAGAACAAGAGAAAAGAAGGATGGCGGGCCCGAGGACCTGGCCAGCCAAATTCTACAGTGATGTTTTCAAGGGGAAATTGACGGCAATGCGGAAGGCAAACCCGGCCCAAGCCAAACATTGAATTTTGTCAGTTAAGAAAAATTTCTCACAATAATATTTCCTCTCAAAATCGGTGTATCATGGCTGCGACAACTCAAGGGCATTGGGAACAGTGATCATCTCCACAGAGGAATTGAATTCAGAAAGTGGACTTTCCCATCGATGAAAGGAAAGATTTATTGGAACAAGCTTTCAAGGCAGTTTCAATTCTTTGCAGATGCAGTATTCATTGGAAGGACGAGCTTCAGGATTCAACACGCACATAAACTCAGGTAACGGCAGTATCTGCCATCACGTGGCGTGTGAGCTCACCTTTCCTTGCCAATTACAGATTTAGCGAGTAATAAGCGCTGCGTTAGACTATTGTGCTTTAAAACTTGAAATATCAAATGTAAATTGAATGTGATTGATTCACTCTAACGCTACCCGTTTTATATATATATAGATGAATGTATGTATGTATGTATATTTATTTGTCTCTTATACAAATCTACAGTTTTATTCCGATCTTGATAAAATTGTGCACACTTGAACTTCAAAGTAAGAGGAAGAGCGCTGTCTACCTGAAATTTCTCAAAAAAATTAATAATATGTTAATTAATGAGTTAAATAAGTTGCGCATTTTTTTTCCCTTCAAAAAGAGCTTTGTTTTTGAGCTCAAGAATCTCTTTCCACTTTCACTCTCTGTCAATCCTTCACTCCTTTTCATTGTTAGGACGGTTCCATCTACTTAATGAAAGGGGGAGGGTATGAGCAAATGCTGAGGCTGAGCGGTTCTTAAAAGGTTCTTAAAACCTTTGAACTAAGAATCACCTTTACTTTCATTTTCAGTTTCAATGAAAAACGTCTTCCGCAGGCAACGAGATTAGTATTTTTAGAGTGGAATTAAAACGGTGCCATCTTCTGAAGCTAATTGACAGTTGAGGAAAAGAACTTGAAATTTGAGGGAAAAAAACATTCTAATTATTACATTCATGGTGCTGCATGCAGGAAATAGATTTAGTCTAAATTTAGCTTACATTATGATATGCTGAAAAGCAAAAATTGAATTCGCTCTTTTGTGAGTCTGTTTGACTGCCCGTCTGCACGTCCGACGAAGACTCGAGAATGCTTCAACACTTTCAAATTCTGTTTATGATATGCGTACGAGTTCCTACCTGAGCTCACCTATTAAGCTTGGCATTGAATTCGGACTAACAGTTACGGGACTTTTGAGCCCAACCCCTCTCCCTTAAAAAATTTTAATTGGCAATAACAGGCAAAAAAAATCACACACTTACGGAAATGAGCCCAAGACGGAAAACACGTTCTTTTCGAATTGAAAAGAGAAAAGGCTTGGAGTACGTGACCGTCATAGACGAATCAGGAACACATTTCTTATTTAAATTGCAGTGCTGTTAGTACTAAACTAAAATGTGGTTAATCTTAGGGCGATTGAAATAAATGGATAAAAAAGTTAAATTGAAAAATAGGCCTACAGCTAAAAAAGACTCAAAACGGCTAGGCCAATTGAAAAAAAAAAGCTAATAACTGTTAGGCCTATTGTTAAAAAAGGGCTAAAAAATGTTAGGTCTATTGCAAAACAGGACTGAAAAAAAAGTTAGGCCTATAGAAAAAAGGGATAAAAAAAGAAAGACATACAATAGGTAATTGCTGTTAGGCCAATTGTTAAAAACATATAATTGATGTTAGGCCTATTATTGTTTTCAACTAAAAAATGTTAGACATATTGAAAAAAAAACCCTAATAAATGAAAGTGCTGATGCTTTCAACAAAAAAGGCTAGGCCTTTTAAAAACACTAGCTAATTTATGCTAGGCCTAAAATTATAAAAAAAAATTACTGTAAGTATTGTAAACGTCTGTTGAAATCTTATTCATGTTGTTTACGGCCTGTGTAGCTCTTAATGTTGAGAATGCGAGAAGCTATAACAAACAAAAAGGAACGTGTGATTAATTCAAATGTAAACGAAAATATACTTGTGGTATACGTCATTGCTGAAAAAAAAAACTGAAATATTAAAAAATTTTCTAACCTTTTTTCATGGGTTCATTTTCACTGAATGTTCACATTCAGAAATTGCAAAATTTCATCCAAAAGGAGCCCGAGCAACGCCGGGTAAATCAGCTAGTTTCTAATAAGCTTCACCCAGCCTATTAAATTCGACCTCTCTTTGGAATACTGACGAGGATAGTCTGCAGACCTTATCCGTAATATTTTGTTCACTTCGAGCTGGATATGGAAAAGACGCCTAAAAACGCGTGGAAATCAAGCCTGGCCAGATCTTGACAAGTCGCCTGAAAGATGCGTGTACGTCAAATCGCTAATTAGAAAGCGCAAGATGACAGAAAGATGCTGAAAAAATCGTTGTTAGTACGACATTGCAGAAAGTCGCGAAATGTAAAGCAGAATTCAGTTGTTTCCATTTTCGAAACTACCTGGATCTCATTTTTACGCAGAGATAGTGCATAGTTCAGGTAGACTCATCAGATTGGTTGGTTGGTTTGGTTTGTTTGGTATTAACGTCCTTTTCAACTCCATGGTTATTTCAGGACTACGGTATAGGGGCCGCAAATTTTGCCTCACAAGGGTTCTTTAACTGCATTCGGCAAATGACTACACGGGACCAACGGCTTTACTTCCCTTCCAAAGGAAGTGCGCGATCTCAGGATTTTCCCCCTGAAAAAACCCTCGTCGTCCTCGACCGGGGTCGAACCCGCATCCTCGGGCATCAGAGGCGGTCACGCAACCACTGAGCCACCGAGGCCGATAAAACTCACCAGAGACCATGCTACACGAGTGGTATTGAAATATGGTCAAGATCGAATTTAAGGGATGGCAGACGGGGCATTGGCCCAGAGGGCCCCAAATTATCATGTGCTGATGTAAACAAGCAAATTTCCTGAAAGCGATTGCAAATTTGTATAAATTGTCAAAGGGCACCCGCGCTATTTATTACAACACATTTTTCCAAACGCGATAAACATTTTTTCACTCCGTTCATAAAGAAATTTTGTTCTTTAAGCATAGCAACTTTAACTTCGTCACTAGATGAAAAATGTTGATCTTTCAACATCTTTTTCAATTATGGTAAAAAGCCGAAGTGGGACAATGCCAAATCTGGGCTGTAAGAAGGGAGTGATATTAATGTGAATTTCAGACTTGTCACTGTTTCCATCGTTCCATCGCCACTTTTAGACTGTAATGTAGCCTTGCATTGGCTTCACATTCATACAATCATCGCCTTAAATTGCTTTTATACCTATGAATTTCGTTTGGCACTCAGACCTTTGTGTAAATATGCGCAGCACTCATTATTAATGAACGCCATTACTCAAGGACACCCACAGTGAATTAAAGTCGCGTGCACTACAGAATATCGGCTACAAAACGCATGCACAAATGCTTTTCTTCCCTATACAGTGCTCGCCATCTTCCCTATACGCCATCTGTTGACGATCTTTGTAACTAACTTTGAAACTTAGTGTGAATAAATTCCCTGGTTTCCTAAGCAGAACGCAGCAAACCGTACATTTCTATCGCCTTCCGTTTTTCGTTAATTGATTTTTCAAAACGTCGCTCATTTTTGGGACACTCAGTATTAACAATGCCGTACGATAGGAGATCTTACCTATCAATCAACCTCGTATTTACAAGGTAATCCAAAAGCCAGGGAAAACTTTAAAACTCAATAATTCGCACAAGAATGCAGATAAAAAGATTTTGTTTGCACAGAAACGACTGAAATGAAGTCGGATTTTTTTTTCTAGGAAAAAAAAAATTAATGCTAGAATTGTTTGGTTTTTTACCAACGGATGGCGCAGTCAGATTACAGACAT
>JAHWFO010057280.1:25504053-25543380 GCA_023313115.1 Rhysida immarginata | reverse complement strand
ACAGACATCAGTTTATGCACATTTTCAGACGGTATAAAGGGAGCAGCACTCGTTGAACGATGGACAGGATATTTAACATTTGTAAGCTGATAGTCAATCCGGCATCTTACAGTCTGAAAATATGCATAAACTGATCTCTGTAACCCGACAACGCTATCTGTTGGTGGAAAATCGAACAATTCTATCATTAACTTCAATCGTTTATGTGCAAACAGAAACTTTTTATCTGCATCTGAGTTTTAAAGTTTTTCCTGAGTTTTGGATCACCTTGTATATTATATTAGTCTAAACTAAAGTTAATATGTAATATAAATATTGAATTATTTTTAATCTCATTAAAAATTTAGAAGAAGATCGGCTTAATTTTATTTTGTCAAAATATTTCAATTTCATTTTTTATTTATTTCTCTTTTCTAGGAACCATTAAAATAAAAAATTCCTGGAATAAAAAAAAATGTATGGAATTAATAGATAAGGTGTGTCAAGAAATTATAAATACACGTCTGCAATCAGAGTTTTGAAACTTTTAGTTCGAATAACACAGTTTTATGAACAGAAATTACATTTTGAATGTCTGCACAGTAAATAAACAAAATATAACATATCTGTGGCAAATAGTTTTCGAATAAATGGACAAAATAGGAAAAATGCAGAATTTTGCTGTCAAGAAATTATAAATACACCCCTTCCAGAAGTGGTACAGCCAACTGCAGTAGGCTAAAACATATGTAAATCAGTTTAATGTACACTTAAAAGGCAAAATCAGACAGTTTTGTTTTCTTGCAAATGAAAATTCCAAAATGCCACCTGGTGCAAACAAAAATCTAGCAGAAGTGAGAAAAGTTTACTTTCAGAAAGGGCAAGGGAAATATATTGCAGCAAAAGTGGGACGATCTATTGGTGTCTATTGGTGTCATTCAGAATATCTTCAAAAAGGTGACCAATATGAGAAAGACAAACTTGACAGAAAAGGCCAAGCGTTTTTGATCTAGCAAGCAGAAAAGGAATGTCAACAAGGTCAATTACGAGCAAAATAAGTTCTGAAGTGTCATATGTTATTGTGGCAAACATACACCAAACATCAAGCAAAACCAAAGCTGACTGCAATACATAAACAAGCGAAGCTGGAATGGGCCAAAACACACATGGACTGGAAGGATAAATGGAGCTGTGTACTTTTTCTTATAAGAAAAAATTCAATTTTGATGGGCCGGATGGTAATAAGGGATATTGGCACGATTTAAGAACGGAACCTAAAGAAAATTTCAGTAGGCAAATGGGTGGTGGTGGTGGTGGTGGTCTGATTTGGACTCGGATAGTAAGACAGATCTTGTTGCAGTGCACAGAATTTACCAGGAGATGTTGTACAATCACTTGATACCCTTTGGCCCTTTAATTTGCGGAAACTCTTGGACATTCCAACAAAACAATACTCCATGCAATACATCGTAATGAACAAAACAGTGGTTTGGAGAACAACAAAATCATTCCTCGATTGGTCCATCCAGAAGTCCGGACCTAGATCCGATGGAGAATGTGTAGGCAACGTTATTACACCTGGTTTATGCAAACAACAGGCAATTTTCACATGTCAATGATTTAAAAGTAGCCATTTATTGTGCATGGGACAAACTGAAGGGCACGCAGTTAAAATTAAATTGGCTGAAGGCATGCCTGATCGAGTATTTAAGTTGATTGGAGCAAAGGGTGGCTTTATTAAGTAATAGTAGCATTAATTCAATGTGAGTATAAAAGGCATCGATTGGGGCATCTTGGAATGTGGAGGGGGTGATTTCTTAAAAGATCAAATGATGCCGACACTTTTTCTTTTGTTCTCAGCCTGCTTTGGAATGCATTAGGGTCAGCAGGGCCCCTGACCCTCGATTTGTACCCCAGGGCGATTTGAGCAGGCGTGTCTCTGCTTTTCTTTGGCATTACCTTTTTTGGTTATACTCTGGCCCTCTAGGGTGGTTTTTTGGCGGGTGGTCCTTTCAGGTGTAGTAGTTGTTTTGAATGGTGGCCCTTGTTTTGGGTGTTGTCTTTTTTGGTGTGGTCCTTTTTGGGTGTGAGTCTTTCGAGTGTGATTTTATGTACCTTTGATTTTGGTGCCGTCAAAGGGGTGGGATTCCTGATTGATTATTTTTAATCAGGTTTCCAATCTCGTGTGTGGTCACTCATCTGACTGATGACATTTTCTTGATTAATCGGCCATATTCCGATGTCCTGAGGCTGAAAATAAAATTAATTTCATAATTCTCAGCACCAGCACCAGTGCGACAGGCAAGGAGGTCCTAGTTCTCTTATGTGATTTTGTCTCACATTTTTTACAACTCTGACTCACATATATATAGTATGAAATACAGGGGTTGCTAAGATGACTGACTCCTCAAGTTGATTGCCTAATTACGAATTAACTTTTGTTTCTAGAACAACCAAATTTTTCCAAACCCTTTTACACTTTCTTCTTCTTTAAACTACTTCTGTTTCAAGGCGTATTGTTTGTTTTTTAATATTCAGCTAATTGCTACATTGTTTCAATTGAAAAGTGTGTACCTGAGTAGTGGAGTAGTGACTAATGAAGGCTAAAGGGGACTGAACTCGCATATACAGGCTTATAAATACAGATGTGTTCTATACATAGTTTAATTTAAATTTTGTCATGGATGAAGAATTTTCTAACCCAACTAATCTAGCAGGATTTGGTGGTATGAAAGGTTTAGCTAGACAAACAAATCATTCTGAAAAAGAGACACGAGAAAGGTTAAGGAGCGTGAGAGCCCATACACAGCATAAACTGGTTCGGCCTTATTACCTTCGTAATCATATGCATGTATATGCTCCATTCGAACAATTTCAAGTGGACTTGGTTGATCTAACAGGCCTGTCAAAGCAAAACGATGGATATAAATTTCTACTTACCTGCATTGATGTTTTCTCGCGCTATGCATGGGTCATTCCCCTAAAAACGATGTCGGGACTGAAACTTCAGAAAGCCTTTCAAAAAATTTTCACAGTTGGCAACGTTCCTGTATAAGTGAATAGCAATAAAGGGAAGGAGTTTTTAAACAAGCACGTTCAAGACTATTTTAAAGAACTCAACATCGATTTCTTTGCCACAGAATCAGATTTGAAAGCTGTTACAATCGAACGATTCAACCGTACATTAAAAGCGAGGATGTTTAAGTTTTTTACATTTACCAACAAACACAGGTACATCGACGTCTTACCTGACCTCATGTTAAGCTACAACAACTGCATCAACAGGGCCCTGGTATGGCTCCAGCTGATGTCAACGAACGAAATGCCCAACTCTATGGCTGAAATAACAGAGTTATTATACATCAACACCACAAACAAATCCGAGGTTGCAAATTGGAGATATCGTACGTATTTCGAAAGTGTAAGACCAATTCAACTTCGATTATGAAAGACTGGAGTGTCGGTATTCTTACCAGCGAAACAATGTTGAAATCGACTTGTTCATCTATGAGATCATCCTTGAAACGGATTTTAAAAGTGTTGTTTACAGCCGTATCGTTCTTTTAAAGGGCTGGGAAGTGTGTTTCCATTAAACCAACCTCCCATCGCCCTTAGAAACATAGCGTCCATGGCTGAGGTGTAATAAAATGAGCTGTTGTATTGGATTGAATTTGGAATGAATTTGCTCACTCGTAGGTGAGTTTGATGGCAACGTAACATAAAAATCGGTGTATTCATACATGATGGTTGTTGACGAACCCAACTGCTGTCAAGCGCGACTTGTCAAGCGTTTAAAAGATCTACCTCTCGAATCCAGCTGTTCATGCTGTCTGGGTAACCATGCCATTTCACAAAAGCTTCGCAAACACCTCGCCTCGTGTGCCAGCGAATAATCCGTTCAATGTTAAAAACTTCACGCTTTTTCACCTTTTGTAACTCTTGATCGTAGAATACACCTGAGATCTCGCTGCCATCGTATCTTTAATGTTATACACAACAGGTTTTCTATAAATGATTTTTGAAACCTCAAACACCTTCTCAGTCCAGTTTGGAAGAGCTTTTATCGAATATGTTTTTTCACTTTCGAAATACGTATGTAATCTCCAATTTGCAACCTCAGATTTGCTTGTGGTGTTGATGTATAATTACTCTGTTATTTCAGCCATAGAGTTGGGGCATTTCACTCGTTGACATCAGCTGGAGCCATACCCAGGGCCCTGTGGATGTGGTTGTTGAGCTTAACTCGAGGTCAGTTAAGACTTCGATGTACCTGTGTTTGTTGGCAAATGTTAAAAATTTAAACATCCTCGTTTTTAATCTACGGTTGAATCGTTCAATCGTAACAGCTTTCAAATCTGATTATGTGGCAAAGAAATGGATTTTGAGTTCTTTAAAATACTCTTGAACATGCTTTTTTAAAAACTCCTATCCTTTATCGCTATTCAGTTTTAAGGAACGTTGCCAACTGAAAATTTTTTGAAAGGCTTTCTGAAGTTCGAGTCCCGACTTCGCTTTTAGGGGAGTGACCCATGCATAGCGCGAGAAAACATCGATGCAGGTAAGTAGAAATTTATATCCATCATTCTGCTTTGACAGGCTGGTTAGATCAACCAAGTCCACTTGAAATTGTTCAAATGGAGCATATACACGCATACGATTATGAGGGTAATAATGCTGAACCGATTTATGAAGTGTATAGGCTCTCATGCCCCTTAACTATTCTCGTGTCTCTTTTTCAGAATGATTTGTTTGTTTAGAAAATGCTGGATTAGCTGGGTTAGAAAATGCTTCATCATGACAGTTGGGGCATAAGTCATGGCAACTATTTTTATGAATAAATAATGAATTTTTTCCAATTATTATTAAACTATTTTTATTCTCAGAGCTAAGGGACGGTCTCACAAAATTTCATATGTCTCAAGGAAGCTGTACATTCGTAGTTTGTTTTTACAACACCAGATGACTATGATTTCCTGTTGTTGCCCAGAGAGTAATGTTAAATTAGTTCTTAGTTAACCGCCATGGAAGAACACATAAAGCAGAATTTGCAGGGCGGGTACTGTGGCGCTGGGAAGAATTAGAGCACCCATCTTACTCTCCGGACCTTTCTCCATGTGATTTTGACCTCATACGGAAGGTAAAGGAACCATTACGTGGTAGATGGTTTGGAACACGAATGGACATTGCAAATGCTGTGCAACAGGAGATGATCGGATTCACAGGTGGTGAGGGAAATGGTGAAGCAGATGGTATTCGGCACCTCCCATATCGTTGGCAGCATGTGGTGACAATAGCAGGGGACTAGTTTGAGGATCTTTAGGCCCAGGTTTGTCATGTCAACTTTATGTGTACTGTGTTGTCATTCTTTTGCACCGTGAAGGCCATATTGCCCTGTATACTACCGTAATAAATTAGTGTGTTACGATATTCCAGTGCTATTCACACATGTAGTTAACACCTTGTCCTTTCGTCTGTATATGTCACATTTTCCAACCGGACTGGTATCTTCAAGAAAAAAAATAGTTGTCATGACTTTTGCCCCAACCCTCGTACGTATAGAACACATCTGTATTTATAAGCCTGTATATGCGAGTTCAATCCCCTTTTAGCCTTCATTAGTCACTACTCAGGTACACACTTGTCAATTGAAACAATGTAGCTATTAGCTGAAAATTAATAAACAATGTGCCTTGAAACAGAAGTAGTTTAAATTAGAAGAAAGTGTAAAAGGGTTTGGAAAAATTTAGTTGTTCTAGAAACAAAAGTTAATTAGTAATTAGACAGTCAACTTGAGGAGTCAGTTATCTTAGCATCCCCTGTATTTCATACTATATATATGTGAGTCAGAGTTGAAAAAATGTGAGACAAAATCACATAAAAGTGTTTTGTTCTGAGAACTAGGACCCTTGCCTGTCACAGTGGTGCTGGTGCTCGGAACCAGCAACTCTGGGTATAACCAAAAATTATGAAATTAATTTTATTTTCAGCCTCAGGACATCGGAACATGGCCGCAATCACGTGATTAATCAAGAAAATGTCATCAATCAGATGAGTGACCATATCCGAGATTGGAAACCTGATCAAAAATAATCAATCAGGAATCCCACCCTTTGACGGCACCAATATCAGAGGTAAATAAAACCACACCCGAAAGACCCACAACCAAAAAAGACCACACCAAAAAAGACAACACTCAAAACAAGGAGCACCACTCAAAACAAGGATGACACCCAAAAGGACCACCCCCAAAAAAACCACCCCAGAAAGCCAGAGTAGAACCAAAAAAGGTAATGCCAAAGAACAGAGACACACCTGCTCAATTAGCCCCGGGGTACAAATCGAGGGTCAGGGTCCCTGGGGTCCCTAGTGCATTCCAGAGCAGGCTGAGAATAAAAGAAAGTGTTGGCATCCTTTGATCTTTTAAGAAATCACCCCCTCCACATTCCAAGATGCCACAATCGATGCCTTTTCTACTAATGTGGTAGGCTAAGTTTTGACGGGTGTATTTATAATTTCTTGACAGGAAAATTCTGCAGTATGCCTATTTTTCATTTTATTCGAAAGCTATTTGGCACAAAGATGTGGCATTTTGTTTATTTACTGTACAGTCATTCAAAATTTAATTTCTATTCATAAAACTATTTTGTTCGAAATAAATGTTTGAAAACCCTGATTGCAAACGTGTATTTATAATTTCTTGACACACCTTGTATTATTTATTAATTGTCGAAAAAAAGAATCAACAATATATTAAAAATACATAATTAAAAAAATAATTTCTTAAAATATATATTATAACTACACCCGCGTCCCGGCATGTATGAACTAAAGTCGAAATGCGCATGCGTTGGTTTAGTCATTTCACCATGTTGCTCCAATTCACCATAAGGAATAAACTCTTTTCTCTTCAGATATTTGTTTGGTAAAATTACTCCTTGGATGATATTTAAAAGTAACGTGTTATATTTGTACGATGTTCTGATTCATTTTGAAAATACAGGGTGAATAAAAAGGGGATAAACTTCTGGAAGTGATTTGTGCTTGATCGTAAACAAATACCGTCTCGGCTTGTTCTTAGAAAGAATAACGGGCCATTGTTCGCTCAAATCACACAATATGCAACATAGAAAAGCACACTGAGTTGAGAGAATGCCGTCGTCCATCAGGGCCATCTATCTGGGCAAATATGAATTTCTGGGCAGATGTTGATATGAATTTTTTGGTTCCCTTTCCTGTCAGGAAGCGCTTCCAGAAGTTTGTACCCTTACTTTTAATTCACCCTGTATATTTCGTTGATAATGTAATTTTGATTTTTTCGCAAGTGAATGCTAATTTGTGCTAGTTTCTAATTCGATGACTGCAGCGTCATTTCTTGATGAGATTATAATATATAATAAATAATATATTATAATTAAATTTTTATATATTAATAAATAAAAATAAATTCAACACGTGCATCAGTGTATCAGATGGTTTTTTTTTTTCCAATTAAAAGTGTTGTGCATGTTTCCACTAGTTTTGAAATACAAGCAACCAATCAGAGGCCTTAGAATAGTTTCAGTTTCTTTTTTTCACGCGAATCGATACCAGCTTGATCATGTGCTCTTCGTTTTTAGTTTATAGATAGTGGGGACCAGGCTATACTGTTAAGGCCCGTGTTTAAAAAAAAACCCGGGCAACTAGAGGTTTTGATTAAATTTTTAAATAATATAAGAAGTAAATGCATAAAACGGTTCTATGCAATAGTGAACTGGAATTTGCCATTTCTAAAAAATTTTAAAAATTGTCCCAAAATAACGTAACAGATTACTCCATGCTAACGTAATAACCATTCGTCTGCTTGTTAAAAGATGTTTGACTTGGCCTTTATACCCTTGGAGTCAACCGATATGGCACAGAATGCATGACACATAAATTCATATAGCCCTAAAAATGTGTGCAAAACAAAGATCGTTTCAAGAGTTTCGAAAGAATTCGTTTCAAAACAAAGACTATAGCATTATAGCGATATTCGAAAGGCATCAAAATTTATATTTTAAAAATGATGGTGCAAAAATATCTTTCCATTTTAAAACTTAAATGGCGTCTTTAATAAAAATATGAATATATTTTTTCATTTATGGTGTGTTATTTTGGACTTTAGAAATCATTTTGAAGTAATTGTTGAACATATTTATTGAAAAATGACCTCAATGTGATAGCGATATATTCTTTGTGCGAGCAAAATGATGTTTCTAAAATGAAATTGAACAAAGCATCTTTGTCCTTTATTCAGCCACATGATTAACGGTGAAAAATCTCCCGGATTTTCATGAAATATCTGTAATGGAATGATTAAAAACTCATTATATAATTGTAGATTCTAAATTAAGAGTCATTTAAGTTTTAAAATGGAAAGTGACTTTTTCACCGCTCTGTATTAATACAGTTTTAGGAAACTATATTGGGAATATTAAACTAAATAATGTGTGAATAAAATATAATGATTAATTTAAACTTCTAGTTCTCTCACTTGGAAATGTTTACTACTGCTAGTTTTAATGGTTGAGCAAGCACCTTAAAATTACAATTCAATTCTATATATTTGAACCTTACCTATAAGAACTTCAATAGGATTGGTAAGTAATCTAAATTGTGTGTGATCAATAATCAAGGAAAACTCATATCGACGTATAATACTTTTGGGTATAGAAGTTAAAAGTAGTTGATTGCCAGTGAAGACATGAAACAACCCTTGAGCAATAAGCATGGATCCATAGACAGGGATTTTCGGCAGAGTTAACTCTTCCATAGACTCCTCACTTGTTCCACATATTTTTCTATAAATAAGAGAAATTAAAATCTAAGAATTAGCCAATTGATAAAGTAGTGCACTGCTTAGCGTTTAATCAATCGGTTTTAAATATCTCAACATATGTCCTGTGTTTATACAAGGTGAGCCAAAGTCCCCGAAGTCAAAGTTTAAAAAATGTTTGCTGCAAAACCATAAAAGATATCAGAGTATTACTTCGTGTGGTTGTTGTATATGACCTTGGGAATACTTTCCACAACGTGAGAGTACTACAAGCGCGCGAGAAGTGGCGTTATGTCAGTCATGGTTCTCACGCAAGAATAGAGAGTCGCTTTGTTAGTCGCTTAGAAGTTTATTTTGCGGAAAAACTGTACCAACGTGGCATACAGAGCTTTCAAAGAAAGTTTCCTGATGCTCCTATACCAGGGAAAACAACCGTGTATGATCATGTAAACCGGTTCACGAGACAGGCAGTGTGTATGATAATGCTAAAAGTGCCCGACGGGCCGTAATAACGACTATAGCTTTCAGAAGAAAATTCAAGTTTCCCTGCAGCGCTCTTCGCGTAAGTCACTTCGGATCGTATTCAGCCTGCCAGAGGGCTATTAAACATCTAAAGCTACGGCCGTACAAAATTCGGATAGTGCAAGAGCTTCGTTCTTTGGATTCGGAAAAGCACATTGTTTACTGCAAATGGTTTAAGATTTTAAGCGCAAGAGTTTACAAGCATGAGTTTTACGCGCAAGAATGTTACTGCATGAAGTTGAACTTCATGCCCATCAGCCACTTTTAGACTTATCATATACTAGCTGATTTGCCCGGCGTTGCTCGGGCTGTTTGTTTGATGAAATTTTGCAATATCTGAATTTGAATATAAACTTAACAGTAACGAAAAAAATTCTTTTAAATGATCGCACTGCAATTTTGTGTCCAATTGGGTTCACCCAGGAATATTCGACATTGCATCCTTAACATCTTAAAATATCAAAGAAAGGCTATGAGCATTGATTTATTTCCGTCTATATTAAAAATAACTTAATAGATTGATTGAGAGAGTTAAGGAACTCTGTTTACAGCCTCATCAGCGTCTCTCATCAACATGTAACCGTTTCAATAGAGTGGTATTCAGTCATAGAGCGTGGAATCATGTCCTGAATGTGGTTGTTTATATTGATAGTATCAGTTTTAGTAGCAAGAATTGCCCTCACACAGTCAGTTGAGATCTTTAATTTTTTAATAAGGTTAGATAAACATTATCTGTAACTTCTCTAAAGAAAGTTACTGCAGGTATAACTTCTCTAAAGGAATTTACTAAATTGCAAAAGCCATATAAAAATAAATTTTCTCTAGTTATTAGCTCATAAGGAAAAGTACCTACACATTTTCAGCAAAAGCTTGAGCAGCTGCACGCCTAAAAGTTGTATTTTCTTATTTGTTTTAGAATAATTTCTTACATCTCTCCAAACATTTTAATAAAAAAAAGAAATAATAATGATTTTTTATATATTTATTTATTACTTTTTATAACCCTCCCCCATAAAACGTGAATCATTAAGGCAAGCATCGTACCTGACGAAAAAGAAGGCCCTGACCAACGCCACCTAGACAGAAGGCCTGTGCACAGAAACGTCATACATTGATACATCACCCAAAAGCGGCTATTGTTAAACGTATTTCTACCATGGTCTTTTAATCAATACCGCCTAGAGAGAAAGCCTACTCATGGAAAAATCATAGATTGTTACATCACCTACGGTAGGGACAATTTCGGGCTTATTATTGGTAGAACCAAACCACCTCTACGCATGATGATGTAACAATGTATGATGTTTTCGCGCTCAGGCTTTGAGTAGAGGTGGTGTTGTTTTAATCCCCTGGTCGGTACCAACACCTCCTAGAAAGAAAACCTCACAACTGAAACGTCATACATTGTTACATCATCATAATTCGACCATTGTTGATCGTATTTCTACCAATAAGAAGCCGAAACTGTCAGGTGGTGTTGCCCTGGCACGGAAAAGTCACCTCATCTTCTTAGTCGAAGCAACAAATGAAAAAATACTGATTGCTAAAATCCAAGATGGAAACAATGAATTTTACATTGTTGCTTGGACTAAGATGGTCAGGTGACTTTTCAGTGCCAGGGCGTTTCTTTTTCGTCGGCTGCGGCATATATTAATTTCATCAACCATTGTTCACTCAGCCGATTGTTGACGCAAACACCACGGGCTGATTGTTTACACATGCAAGGAAACATATATAAACCATGTCTATTTCATATATGTAGACATAAAGATGATTAATTTCTACGTTTTAAAGAGACTTATCTCTAGTTTTAGATTTTTTCCATCATTGTGGTAGTATTACACGGCTGTGTGTTAAATTTGAACTTTATAGCTTACTTCTAAGTTGCCTTTTAAAACCGGACAAACATACTTACATTGCCTTTTACAGTATATGTATAGAAGATACAGCTTCTTTAGCAAAACCGGTTTACAAGATCATACACAGTTGTTTTCCTTGGTATAGGAGCATCAGGAAACTTCCTTCGAAAGCAATGAATGCAACGTTTGTACGATTTTTCTGCAAAATAAACTTCTATAATATTTTTCATAAAACAAGACCCGTTGCCTTTGAGAAATATGAAAAAAATAGAGAAGAAAGTCGTCCTATTGTTTACATCGATGAAACATGGATCGACTCAAATTTGGCTGTTTGAACCTCAACACTGAGTAGGTTCATCTGCAACTGCAGCGACACCATACGAGCACATTAAGCAACGCAGCTCTTGTCGAGGCGCGCGGACAGTATTGAATCTACTCTATTTAAAGGAAAATTTGTAGCTCTGAAGCGCGAGAGCATGGAGCAATGAATGAAATAACTAAGCGATAAGCAGTCAATTCTGATTGGTTCGTTGCGTTGGTCTTCTTTTATGAAAAATACTGTAAAGCAAATCTGTTCTTGCGTGAGAACCATGACTGACATAACGTCACTTCTCGCGCGCGCGTGCAAGCATCGTGTCACGCGGTACTCTCACGTTGTGGAACGCGTTCCCAAGGTCACAATTTTTGGAAACAATCACAAGAAGCAATACTCGGATATTTTTTATGGTTTTGCTGCAAATATTTTTTAAACTTTGACTTCGGGGACTTTTGACTCACCCTGTATGTAGGAAAACCGTTGTCAATTTCTCTGTGAGTTCGTAAGCGACACTTAATTGGGATGCTTTGCCAGTTCATATCTTTTTCTTTTTATATAATGATTAATTCAATCAGTGAATATTTCAAACCAATGTTTATTTTATTCTTTTTCATCCATATTGGAGGTAAGCTAATTTTTTCTCGTAAGAATTTTAAAAAATCGCTGTCGTATTCCTTTATAAGACAGACGTTCTTGTTTTTCAGTAGCATAGCAAACATTTAAAACACCAGATTTTTCTGGAATCCCACTCGATGAGAGGTTACACTAATCGCACCTGTCAAAGTAAAAACGCTTTGCAATGGCTAGCGTTGGAGCAATCTAAGAGTCCTGATTCATGAATCCAAATGTCCAAAGCTGAAACTATGTTAAATTATTAAGTTCATCAGCTTCCAAAATCCATAAATAGAGATTAGAATAAAGGTGTTCATTTCTGTCAAAAACTTAAACTGGATAATTATAATGATGTCACATCGTAGAAATAATTGATAATAGTTTTCCTTTGATTTAACTAACCCTGAAATCATTCTTGATACTCTCGAATCACAAGTTATAAATTATTTGTAATAACTATGGATAGGGCTGTTTTTAAGTACGAGGAAATAACATTTGAATTTGGCGCCTTTTGTGTTTAAAAATGGCACAATTTTCCATTATAGTAGATTTTTGTATGTCAAAAGAGAGAAAAAATCAATTTTATTATTATTTTTTTTTTTTTTTTACCAAGATAGTCCTCCTGCTCCTACTAAAGAAATTTGTAAGTTTCTTTCTGGGTTTAGAACTTCCATGCTCTGAAATATACAGGGTATCCCACATATGACTCTCTGATTTTAAGAATAATATCTCGGAAACAGAGATCGACAAAAGAATGAAACAAATGGTGTGTTTTTTCGAAAGCCGTAAATATCTCATACAGAAGTTTTAAAATAAGTTATAAATTTTGCCAACAGATGGCGCTGCATGCTGTAGTCGTAGTACAGTGTCCGAGATATGGCTATAAACTGTCCTTTGCAAACAGCCTTTGCAAACACATCACCATCGATTCAAAATGTGCACCTTAATAAAGGCAAACGTGACATTAGGGGTCTAATGCAATGTTTGGTAAGATCCACGCGCTTCATAAAGAAATACAGTAATAACTTCATAACTATCAATTGATAAGTTCGTCATAGACTTCAAAACGTCGAATAGCGCTGAACCCCCAATGATCTTGAAAAGAAATCCACTTTTAACAAAGGACAGAAAAATCCTGAATATTCTGATAAACGATAAATCAAAGCAAACCATGAGGTTATATGAAGAATACTCTGTATGCCTCACCTCTACCTAATGGTCTAGAAAAATTATGAAATCGAATCACAAGTACTATTGAAGTATTGAATTGATATGCTATCACGTGTATTGCAAGAATTATCGTTTGGATTATCATTTGGACGTTTGTCACCTTACACGGGATTCTCACATTGAATGATGATAATGGCAACAAAACTTCGTGATCTCTCCTTTTATTGGTCCCTTGCACAATTCTCTATCATAAGTATTTTATCCATGATAGATGTTTAAAAGTGTCACATTCTGTTTGACTCATCCTTTATTTGAATTTAGATTAAGAATTTTTTTCAGTTTCATCTTTTTTTTTATTATTATTTCTACAGTGCCTTCATTTCATGTTCCAATTAGCAAATGAAATGGATTTGGAAGCTTCTGAGCGGATTATAAAATGATTAACTTTCGAAACAGGTATCTGACTGGTTATATTTTATTACAGTTTAAAGAATAAACTAAAAAATGTACTTACTTGGAATATATCGGATTGGTATCATATCTTCGTGGGTCGGTGATGGGAAAATTATTGGCTGCGTACTGACAGAAAATTAAACCTTCAAGAATATTTGATTCATCATATGGAATGCTAGTGATTGTGAAATATAACTTCTCTCGTTTTAATTCGTCGCTTGGAATTATTTCACCATTTCTACATAAATGGGCGATAATTGGTCTTGGAATTCTTTGTCCTAGTGATACGTTATAAATTATTTTATCATTCATTGCTGGCTCTATTTTTGGATGGTAGTCTCTATAATAACCTTTAGACGGAAAACACAATTCAAGATTTTCAGTTGATATCGAAATTGTTTCGACAACTTGATAAAGTACAAGAAGAAAAATAAGATTGCTATTTCTGGTCGACATGATTGAACTGAATTGACTACTTCTTTCCAAAAAATAATGCAAGAAAGGATTTTTTTTAACAATAACTCTGTTTTATTAACTGCGTTTCCTTAAAAAAAAAAGATACATTATATCGAAGTGAACATTTCGCGTTCAGTGCAAAAATGCAGATGATTTCACTCGCGTCTTATCATTATTATGCCCTATTGTTATAAAGATTTTTAAATGATTCGTAAAACTAAATATTTGTGGTTAATTATTTATTCATAATATAATAAATAAGTGGTCTATGCCTCATAATAATAGTGAAATAAAAATGAGATTTCAATAAGTAATAAAAAGGCATATACCTATTTAATAGAAAAATTTATGCTCGCTTTGGAAAACTGAAAAACTTGTAAACATTTTAAACGAAATTCACGTCTGGGAGGCGTCATTGTTTTCCACTCTTAACAATTGGCCAAACAATGTGTATCAAAAAGTGGTTCACGCTATCTTAATAACTATTCAGTTGCCAAGAGACATTAAATACTTGGCGGGTTAATAGATATGTAACAATGACTTTTAATACTTTAGTAAACTTTTTTTAAAATTCTGAAGTCATCAAACGGTACTTCTACATACGAAGTGCACTAGAAAAGAAAGAAACTGGCAGCACTGTGAGCGAACTGACAAAACTGCTGTCTCCCCCTTCACACGGCACACAGTGGTCTAAAATTCCGAAAAGCTGGCCAAAATGTCAAAAATTATTAGATTTACTCGAAAATTGGTATATTGGGGTTTTAGAGGTCCAAATAACTTAAAACAGCATAACCGAACCAAAATAGCAAACTTGAATGTCAAAATATGTCTAACGAAGCGAAGTCTAATAGCGTGTCTTGCTTGTATCGTTGCTCAGGCGAAGGATCTCCAAAGAGTGCCTTCTTTCCCTTGATTAGACCCTTTGTTTTAGTGCTGTGCCGATACCGATACCAATACCAAAAAGTATCGATATTTGCCGGTATCGAGTACTCAAGTATCGTGTATTCTAATATGTCTCAAGTAACGATAGTTTGCACGTCGATACTCGATACTGAAAAAACCTATGACTCACCTAATGAAGGTGTTCGATTTTCAGCGTTAATTCAAAATCTGTTAAATTTTTGAACACTTTTATTTCAGTGGCTGCCTACTGATTGGATATCTTTCGAAGCGTTTGTTTTTATTTCTCCTAACGAGGCCGAGCTCACGCCTCGCACTATGGTCGCACGAGAAATAAAAAAAAAAGCCTCATAGTAATAGTAATTAGGTCTAATGAGTGATATTAGCCTCTATATGCTGCAGTCTCAGTTTGGCGTCCTCTTTGGTATCGCACATCAGTACTTTGTTTATGGTTAAAAACGTTATGTTTACTTAAAAGATTTTTTCAAGCGCATCGATACGCCTTTTCTCTGTATGTTGATGTGTGAGCCGACATACAGTCCGGTCCAGAATTAATTATTATAAACACACTTGTCACGAGCGTCACGAGACGCATTCATCGAGGATCTCGCCCTCGGATGGTTGAGAACAACCAGATATTTCCAAACATGCACAAATTTCTTTTAACGTCAAAAAATTCATATCTTTAACGAGAATTGTTCAACGTTCTAAACAAAACTCATTCTATACTTTAATTTTGGATACCAGAAAAAATATATATAATATGGTAGTAAATACTTTTACCGTTTAGCAGATTATTAAGGAGACACAAACAAACATCATGTAGTACAAATAAATAAATGTGAAATATATATAACATTCACAACTGTGCATGTTACGAATAATATTAATATGACCCTATTCATAGTAAGAGATTTTTGGACAGAATATCTATCTGTATACTACAATTCGATTTGTTTATATGCTTCACAAGCGATCGATGCTGAAATAAATAGCGCGGAGCGCTACAAAAATGTATCGCAAAACCAAAAAAGGCAGATAAAGGCAGCAAACGTTTTAACGATTCGAAAGAGAAAAGTATAATCTAAGATATGGTATTAATTAGAACTTCGAATAAGCTGGAATGAATAACTATTTGGCTGCTTGAAAATTGAATTCTTTCGAAATACATCAAATCTTAAAGACTTAAATTTAACTAAAAAAAAACAAAAAAAAACAAAATATGTAACATATAAAAAAATATTGTTAGTATATGTGTCTGGAAAAGAAAGAGAAAGAACGAGTATTGGTCAGAGACTCTGCAGTTAAAACAGAAAAATCTATACGGGTATTGGAACCATCTGAGCAACGGTAGTTTCGAATAGAGCAGGGCCGTCCAAATCGTGCACGTCGCCCGCGTACAACATAAAATGCTCCTGGGCAAATCTCACGGGCAAAACCGAGGAGATAGTCCAAAACTCAGGAGGGGAGCGGGTATAGTTTTTCCTATGCAGTGTTGCCAGACTTTAGGAGGCGATTGCATTAAATGAGGCATTATTTCTTTTGTTACTGATACTTGCTTATTTTTCGTCTCGCATAACATAGCGCACATTCCGAAAAAGCATAAAATCACTGAACCGGAGTGGGAGAATATGTTTTTTTTTTTCATTGTTCACAGATCGGATTCGAAATGCTTAATATGCAATCGTGTCCTATCGGGGGAAAAAACAATTCTACCTGACATCGAGAAAATTGTCACATTAAAACGATGGAAATAAAATGGTAAACTGCCTCGATTTTTGTTTTTTTTACAATGTCGAATTGATAATTATCAACTCGACTTTAAGGAACTGATCAACGTAATGTGCAATAGGTGGGTAAGGAAGATTACCCGCGTGCACGGGCGCTGTCCGCGGACAGAAATCTTGGACAGCCCTGGAATAGAGCAAGAAGATATAAGAGCTTCTACGTCAAGGGCAAGAAAAACTTGGGTCTAAAGTATCCAGTGATGTTCCTCGGTGGTGAAGATGGATATCATTTTAATCTGAGACAAGTCAACAAGAGGTAAATAAAGTCCGGGTATATCACCTAGAATTCCTGTTTTTCGAATTTTTCATAGAATGGATAGTCCCTTCGCTCTGTGTTGTATTCATTGAGTTATTTTTAACCAATTTGGAGTTATAATTTAACTATTTGAGATTGTTCTGTTTACCTACAAGTGTAATTACCCCGGGAAACGCCGGGTCCTGCTAGTAAAAAATATTGTTAGTATATTTTTTATTACACACACTTCTAGGAATAGAATCCACTATGCAAAATTTGATTTGCAAACTTCGTTTATAAAATATACCCACAAAACCAGACAAGTAAAATCTCCATTATTTTGAATTGTCACGATTGTTTCGTGCGAAGGTCAACTTTGAACTGAACTGGAAATTGAAGTAAAAAATATAAATCTGAGATTAGTAACATTCGACGAAGAATTTAGTTCTCTTTCCGAAACACTAATGATATTTTAGAAAATTCGAAATTGATTTTTTGAATTTTAGCCAGCTTTTCGGGATTTTGGACCAGTGTGCGGCAGTGAGAATAACCTCTGAGGTACACTCTGCAATAGCCTAGTAATAAACTCATTCATAGCAACTTGTTCCAGTTACTACACGCTTGTTGAGAGCGTCTGAAGTGAACTAGTGCTTGTAAGGTGCGTTATGAAAATGGACCAGTAAAATTTTGAGCCACGTTGTGCTATGTATGAAATACTAGTATGTTGTGTAAAGCTTGGAGAATCCGTTGCTGTGACTTAAGGTACAAGTGTTTAGATGGCACAAAGCCTTTTTAAAGGACCGAGAAGAAGTGGAAGACGAACCTCGTACGAGAAGATCTTCAACTTCAAAAACGGCCATCAATGTGGAATGAGTTGGAAAGGACTCGAGGCTAACGAGAAAGACAGGCCCTGGCACTGAATAGTCACCTGACCAAAGTAGGTCTATTAACAATGTAACTTTCATTGTTTCCATCTTGTATTTTAACAGTCAGTGTTTTTTCCTTTGTTGGAAACAATGAAGGTTGGATTGTTGCTGGACCTATTTTGATCAGGTGGCTTTTCAGTGCCGGAGCCTGTATTTTTCGTTAGCCTCAGAAAGGACTATTGTGATATCAGATATAATAATCAGTAGTGTGTTAAATTTGAACGGTTTATTGTCCACCAAATTTTAACCACTGCATCTGGCATTGCGCGCTTGGATCTGCACCAGGAAAAAGCACGGCAATCTCTCTCAATCATCGAGTTTTTGACGAAAAAAAAAGCATTATATGATTTCCCAGTAACCTTCTTCGCCGGATCTCAGTCCCCATGACTTCTTTTTATTCCCATGGCTGTAAAATAATTTAAAAGGACACCATTTTGGTACTTTGAATAATATCAAAAGCGTAACCAACAGAAACCTTCCAGGACTGCTACGAACATTGGAAAAACTGCCTACATCTGTATGTCCTTTATTGTGATGACCAGTGTCTGCCCTGGACGATTTCCAGTGTAAATAAGATGGAGGACTCTTTTCAAATCTAAAAAGATTTAGCAATTTAGCTAACGTAGTATTTAATTTACACTGTAAATGAAGTATAATTAATGATAATTTAAGAATTCAATTAAGTTAATTGATTTTTTCTACTTAATTATTCAAGCTGAATAATGCTTAATTGTATATAACCTCAATAAATTTATTTATTGTTGTGTTATTCAATCCTGTCTCAGTGCTTCTGTCCCTAATTAATTTTATCATAATTCCATATTTATTTGTGACAATTTGTAAAAAGAATGAAATGAATGTTTGAAAAAACATCAGTTACATCTCTTTTCAAGTACTTCATAACTCTATTTCATCGGAAATCTCTTACATTTTAAGCTGTTTGCCAAACTTTTACGTTCCAGAAACCCCCAAAATATTGCCGGATAGATACAGACGCTCAATATGTAGATATTGTAGTTAATATAAACCGCTGATGAAATGAAAGAAATGTTAATAGGAGATTTGTTTTCTTTCATCAATATTAAGGTGCGTTGCAAAATGATAGTCTCACCCTAATTTGTTGATATTTTAGAAAAAGTTAAACTTTGGGGAAAATTGGAGGAAAACTTTAATATTATGAAAATAGCAAGTAAAGAAAGGTACAAAATGTAAGATGCTGTAGAATTATTTGAATATTCAAATTAGTTAACAGCAAATTTATAGAAAACACATGTTGCAAAATGATAATCTCACCCCTCATACGTTGGGCTAATGTCTTTAAACTTGACGAATGAAATTCATTTGAATAGACCGCGTTGTTGTTCATTGACAACAAGATTTGATATTTATTATATTTTACGAATTGTTAAACAAGTGAATTGCTTACGACACAATGGGTCGTAAGAAAGGTTTGACAAATGTTGAAAAAGGAATTATAAGTGCATACAAAGACTTTGGATTGTCAAACAGGGAAATAACAAAGAAGATTGGAAGCTCCCCAAGAGTTGTAAATAATTATGTTCTGGTTGGTGATAATTATGGCAAGAAGAAATCATCAGGAAGACCAAGGAAATTCAGCGAGAGGCAAGAAAGAAGTCTCATTAAGCAGCTCAGTTCTGGTACAACAATTCTTGGACAGTTATCTAATGCTCAAAAACCAACACTGTCTAGAATTGTTGCCAGGAATGAATTCCTAACATATAAGAGGAAGAAGAAACATCCTAATTTCACAAACCACCACAAATGAATACATGTCCTGGAAAGAAGCATGGCAAAGAGTAGTGTTCAGCGATTAAAAAAAAATTAACCCGGATGGTCCTGATGGCTGGACACATTATTGACATGACCTGCAAGGAGGGGGATCAGTAATGGGTTGGGCTGCCTTTGGTTATAATGGTAAAATCAATGTTGCATTTCCATCAGGTCGTAAGAAAGCAGCTGATTACCAAGAAAATTCTGGATAAACACTTGCTGCTCTTTGGAGAGCAAATTGGTGGTCATTTTGGTTGTTCTAGCAAGATAATGCAAGCATTCATGTTGCAAAATAGTCATGGGAATCGTTTTTATCCAGCGGAATGTATATAATGCAGTGGCTGCTAATTCGCCAGACATGAACCCATAAAAAAACCTCTCGAGCATGTTGTGCAGTCAAATGTATACAAATGCAAGCAATACAACAATGTGAAAGAACTGAAGGAACCAATTGTTTTGCAATAGGGAAATATCGAGTAACTGTCTTTAGAAACTTGTAAACTCAATATCTGACCGCTTATTCAAACTTGTGCTGAAAAAGGGTTGTTATTTTCTGGTTACCAGAGAGGGTGAGATTAACATTTCGCAACATGTGTTTTCTTTAAATTTTCTGTTAACTAATTTGAATATACAAATAACTCTAGGGATATTCTTGTCCTAAATATATTCTTAATTAGATTCATCGGATTTGAGCTTTTATAATAAAAGGAATTTAAGCTACGGGTATGTAAGCCTGTTCCCGAAAACCAAGAGTTTCTGTATATCTTCATATATTCTTGATAAACGTCTTTCAAAAGATACGAAGTTAAGAGGGCAGAGTTCTAAGCCGAAATACCAATGATATCAATTTTCTATTAATCTTTATATATGAAAATTCAGGCTCAGGGTGCGTCTGTAAATGTTCTAAAAACTTTTGAACCACTTATCCGATTGAGCTCATATTCGCACCATATGTTCGTTAGGTTCAGAGTAAGGTTTACATGTCCCCAAAGTGAGGGGGGAAGGGGTAAAAATCACATATCTGGGTTTATGTTTGTTAGTTTACTCAAGAGATGGCGCCAGAGTTTATCTTTTTTTATATAGACCTTTCCCTTGAAACCGAAACTGGACTAACTGCGCAGAAGAAGGACAGCAAAAAACTTCCGTTTTCCTCCGGATATGTAATAGTGTTTGCACATTTCAAGGCAGGAAACGCAAGTTTTTTGCTGTCCTGCTTCTGCGCAGTTACTCCAGTTTCGGTTTTAATGGAAAGATCTATATAAAAATTCAGGGTGCGTCTGTAAATATTCTTAAAACTTTTGAACCACTTATCCTTTTGAGCTCATACTTGCACCAGATGTTCCTTAGGTTCAGGGTAAGGTTAAAAAGTGTGTCGAGTGTCAGGTTGGCCCAAAGGGGAAAGGGTAAAAATAAACTTTTGCTTGATCTATCTGTCTGACATGAGCCTACGATTTGCGCGGACCAACAATGTATGTCATGTCCTACAATGCAGAGCAAAGTTTCTGCAACAATAGGTCATAAAAAATAACTTTGGGTATGGTCATGGATGAAGAAATAAAGGATGATAAACTTCATTGTTTAAAGCGTGATTTTTTTTTTCACTGGCACTCTCTGGCCATTTGCGTGGGCATTACTCTCTGTCTAGCAGACGACTTTACTTTTCCTTATTGGCCTCGATGGCTCACTGGTTGCGTGATCTCCTCTGATCAACACCTCCTAGACAGAAGGCCTGATAACGGAAACGTCATAATTCTGGATATCTGGCAGGTATATTTCTCTCGACTTCTAGGTGAGGGTGATAGAAGGATCAAATTTAAGCACCTCTTTCATTTTTCTCTCTGGGGCATTGTTTTTGAGATAAAAAATGTTGAAATCCTACCTGCAGGAAACAGTTGTTTGGAATCTGTGAAGACACTTAAAGACATTGGTATACGAGACACCAGTGGGATCCGATGAAGAGCTGGTAGCCGGAATCGCCACAGCTGCGGACCAGATTTGCGAAGAACCAGGAACTTTTGAACTTTTTACGTCAGTCCATGCGGCGACGTTGTGAAGCATGCATTCATGCCAGAGAGAGTGAATTAGAACACTTATTATTGATCAAAATAGGAAAGAAAATTCCACAGCCTAGGTTCGAACCAGGAACCTTCTGCTCACCGTACAGACGCGCCAACCAATTGCGCCACTGTGGACATGGAAGCACTAACGCTATCTACATGTTTGTAGGCTGGGACTATGTTTCCTACTGCGTATAATCGTTCCTGGTTCGAACACAGGCTGTGGAATTTCTTTCCTATTTTCATCAATAATTTCAACATCTGAGGTTTGGCGTGAAAAAAAAAATGAAAAAGAAAAAAAGAAAAAAATCTTCTTAAGACCTTTCATTTATTAATCTAGAACACTTATTGTAAAACATTTGCATGTTTCATAAAAAACAAGTCACATTATTGTACTGTATGCAATGTGTTTTTGTTCTTTTTATTAATGATTGACCATGATTTTGACGTGGTCCAGAATTACGGGTTGAGTGGCATATTACGTCTACGCGACGTCCATATTTTTTATCTCAAAAACAATACCCAGAGAAAAAAATGAAAGAGGGAAATGTTGCTTAGATTTGATCCCTCTATCACCCCCCCTTCCATGTTTGTACACTACCCTGTATAAATAAATATGAAAAAACTATATTTTTCTCCGAGCGACGCCAGGTACTTCAGCTAGCATCATATAAATTTTATTTATTTTTGGTCGGGAAAAAAATTTGTTCGATGGACAAGAGAATCCGATGGGTCTCCAATATGATATTTTTCTGATTTTCATCCCCCTCCTCAATAAAACTTTAAAAAAAAAACAACTTTATTTTATAGGAGAACTGTAATTCTACTAAAAATGGCCTTTCTTTAAATAATCATTAAATAATCAATATCATCAATAATGCTCAAAAATTTTATTCTACCCAAAGAATTAAATTTCTTTGGTATGTTTTAAGTTTCCACAACAGATGGCGACAGAGGTGAAACGAAAACGAAATTGAACACTTTCATATGTCGAAATAGGAAACAATTTTAATTAGTGAAGAAAAATTTACTTATGGGTTAAAGATCATGATTATTTTTTTCTAGAATACAGTCTCAATAAAAATTCTATACAAACAAAAAAAAAATTTTTTTTTTTTTTTTTTTTAGAATTCGATGAAGGTTTTGGGATACATTTCCAAGAACGATTAATAAAACTTTCGCGATCTATTAAACCGATTTGCTAATGCAAGATTATTACTCTGATAAATATTGTTTTTAGTTGATTTCATTATCAAAGCAGTATAACAATTTCGCAATAAAAATTAACGGAAACGTTTACATGTTTTAGTGATAGAGTGCGCAGTGAAAGCGAATAAAAAGACGAAACTGAGAATAGCTTAGATAATTCATTCTTCCTCCTCTCCGGTGCAAGTACGCGAGCCAAACCGGTTAAAAGGTTAATAGCATAAAAATATTAATTACAGATTGTCTTCTACAAACATTCGAAAAAAAGCAAATCCATCTTAGTAAATCCATTAAAAAAATTTCATTACGCTTTCAGTGAATGGGAAGTGGAAAGACTTCAGATACTAACTGCAGATATTTATTATAATAATAAAATACTCTTTATGAGAAGCCATAAACTTTTCAGAAAGAATGAATAAGTCGGAAACTTTCAACATCTTTGAGAATCATGGTGACTGGATCATGAAGCCAGATCCAGTCAATGCGGGTCCGATTGAAATTCTTTTGCGGGGCCTCTCCGATCAGTGATTACCGCGTTTACTTTCGCATTATTTCAAAAAACAATAAAAACATTCATAATTAAAGACTTCAAAATCACATTTGACATTTTAAGAATTGAATCAAATTAACTAACTCATAAAACATTTTAAGATTGTATTTTTTTTTATAGGGCTACCTGTATATTCCGCGATACAGGGTGGTCGCTGTAAGTGAAGTCATAGAAATATCTCGAAAAGTTTCGACTGAAATCAAAAATATCTCCCATTTTTGATTTGTAATTTTTTCTCTTTTAATGGTGCTTTTTTATGGGCTATTCTGAGCTCACTATTTCAGGGAGAAGTTTTTACTTTGCTTTTGATAGCTTAAGATGAAGATTAATATTCTTAGAGTGCGGATTGCATCCTTAATACTTCTGGCTAGTTATAAGGCCCGAAGTAGACTAAAAAATGTCTTTTCACTAATATGGTTGTATTATTGTGCTTATTACCGACTTCAAAAAAGGACTTCTGTGTTTGACCCGTTTATATATGTATGTATGTTCGCGATTTTCTCAAAACTACTGATCCGATTTGGATGGGGTTTTCGCTATTCGACTGAATATTTTTCTGGGAAGGTTTTTGACCCATGAAGTCGGTTCATTTTTGTTAAAAAAGTTCTTGTTTTTATGTTTAACTTTCATGGTTCTTGATTATATTTACTTTTATATTTTTTTTTAGGGTTCTTTGAATCCTATTTTTTTGTTAGTTATGGATTGAGGTTATCAACCTGAACGATTTCAGGCTGGCTTATATCATTTATCGCAGATTTGGATTCTCTAGGAATTGAACACCCTGTATACATTGAAAATAACATAATTTAACAACACTTCCGTTTTCTGTTTCATAATAAAAAAAAAAAAAAAGCATATCTGCTACACTTCCATCATGGAGAAGTCAATCAAGTGTTTGATTAGGAATTCATGTAAGCGACATAGAAAAAAAACTTGAAAATTTTACCCGGTTTACGTTTATGCTTTTAACTAACAGTAAGAAAGAAAAAAAGGAGCAGGAGAAAAATCAATAATACGTATCTGTCTGAGAGAGGTGTAACATATTGAAAAAGTCTGAACTATTTAAACGTTTGAAGACCTTTCCATTTCCATATTCAGTGACTTAGACTTCAGGTAATTGTAACTTTCCTCTACTGAAATTTGGAACATCTAAGTTTCGTAATTCTAAGATTATTGCAAACCCGCCGTTACCCATGTACTTATCGCCTACTTGAAATAATTTAAAAAGTCTGAATCTTGTACTATAAACAAGAGTACTTTACTTCTGCTATAAACTTAATACTACGATGATGCAAACACATGGGTGATAAATTGTATTTTCTTTTTTTAGCTCTACCACCATAACATTCTGATGCAAACATAACATGTCCATTAGGAACAACTGTAACAAGAAAATTTGCATGTGTTTTGCGATTTATGATTACTTGCGTAGTTTTTAGCTTTGAGGTGTTTAATTTGCTTAAACATTTCTGTGGCCGAGACCAGCTCAATACATCCCAAATCGCAGTTTCAAATCCTGCTGAGAGCATGAATGTTTGTTTTTCCTTTACCAACAGCTTTGTAAAGCAAGCTTGGTTGCAGTAGGCTGATTCAAATAGATTCAAAGAATGAAGGTAAAAGTGGAATAATAAATTTCGAAAATTCAATAAAACAATTACAGGTTCTTTAAAAACTTGGGGAAGCGTTAAATATGTTGTATCTCTAGGCAATTATTCATTTCTTTCTTTAAAATTTGAATGTGCTCTCTGAATAATCTGGATGTAGAACTACGTGAAAAAGTCAAAACAGTCGTCAATCAAGGACTAAAAATGATGTAACGGCGGACGTAGCAGCGCCATCTATTGACAGGAAACGTTACTTAAACGTTTATAGGATAAGCAGATTTGTGCTTTGGCAGCCGACGGGAAGGAGCAAAAATTTTGCACAGGCTGCGATGAAGAAAGTCGTCGGACTTCTCCTAGTGAAGGTACTGAGGAGATCTAATAATGACCTCAAACCTTTCAAACAGTTTAGAATGTTGAAATGCAAAATTCAAAATGAATTGGGCAGAATGCGCCGACAAGAGAATTACAATTGCGCCGACATTCTTTACCGTAAAATATTAAAAAAAAACGTCATGTGGGAAAACAACATTCTAGTACTTCAGTCATTACTTCGAGAATTGATAAGCGGATCACCTGGAGATGTTTAAGAATAATATTTGCAAGTTGGAATACATGTACTACCGTTTATTCTGGTAAAGTCATTCCTGTTTTTATTTTTAATTTATCAGAACCAATTCTTAGCCTTTCGTATTCCTTTTCTTTGCCATGTAGTGTGGGATTTCTGACGTTAGTTTTTACCAACTCTACGAGGTAAAAAAGTGAAGTTTTCAATAGAAATTCTACCAGAAGTAATCAGCCGATCTGTCCTCGCCGATCTTCCTGGAGAAAACTTCGAGGTAATCAGCCAAGACTCCAGATTGCTTGCTGCCGAGGAATGTTGCTGTGAGTGGTAACATTCCCTACCAACATTTAACTTACCTTCCCTTTCTCCGTTCTTTCTTCTTTCTTGCCCGTTTTCCTCTTCGTTTTCCTCCTCTTTCTGATTTATTCCCGTAACACTCCGGTTGAATTAATTGTTTTGAATAGACAGAACAATATTGCGATGTTTAAAGTAACAACGAACGTTTTAGTTCATTACACAGTCATAATTTTATCTTTACGCGAACTTTTACACAGGAAGAAAAAAAAACGTGAAATACCCCTCCCTAAAAAAAAAAAAATAAAATAAACAGAAAAAAGAAACGATGATTTAAATAATAAAAATATATTGATTTTTTAATTAAATGAACTTTTCAGTTTGAACTGAACTCTAGAATAATGTTTTAACAAATCATTTTAGGTTAATGTTTGCAATACTTGTAATTATCAAATGAAGTTTTTTAACTCCTGTTAGTCCAGATCTAATTAAATGAAATAAAAAAGACGGACTAAGAAGATTAATTAAAGGATAGTCAGCAGGATCAAATTAATAAAACTTCAATTCTGTATTTAAATTGAATGAAGGAAAATTCCGTTTTGTTTTTTTTAATACTGTAAGTTCGACGCGAGATCATACATGCATTTCTTTAACTTTAAAAGGCCCTTGTTCACGAAGCGGCTTAATTAACTCACGAAAAAAATAGAAAAGAAAATGTTTGAGACTTAATAAAATAATGAACTTTGATCGTACACAAATTTATGTAAATGCCTGTTGTGAATTTATAAACAGAATTTCAACGAAAAATGTAATCAAGAAGAATGAAATTAAAGCTACTAGTTTTACAGT
This sequence comes from Rhysida immarginata, assembly GCA_023313115.1. Lineage (NCBI taxonomy): Eukaryota > Metazoa > Arthropoda > Chilopoda > Scolopendromorpha > Scolopendridae > Rhysida > Rhysida immarginata. The sequence continues at coordinate 25,516,458 of JAHWFO010057280.1, read as the reverse complement.
ATCTTTTATGTGTACTTTTTTTCTTTATTACGAGGGTTGATCGAAAAGTAATGCCTCCATGGCTGTAACTTTATTTGTAACGGATTTTCAAAATTCTTTTTGTACCTGATAAATACATCATTTCTCTACGTAATACACTATCTACTTTTCGATGTAGTCCTCATCCCTTTCCACGCACATGCGTCAAAACATGACTATAATATAGTCGGATGAATCCGTCGGAGAAGAATTCATCGCGTCACACCAGGATTGAAATATTCATCCCTTAAGGTGCTCTTTCATATTTGGGAAGCGGTGAAAGTCGCAAGGGGCAAAGTCGGTGAAAAAGCGCAAAAAAAAAAAGGTCTGAATTCTTCTGCGACAGTTTCACCCGACTAGTCTCGCGATGGAGACTATATCGCAAAGCGAATAGTGCATTACATAGAAGACAAATGTAAGTATTAGATACAAAAAAATTTTGAAAATCGGTTACCAAATAAAAAAAGTTACAGCCATGAAGGCATTACTTTTCTATCAACCCTCATACTTACTTTACCGAGGATCTGAATTATTACAAACAAAAGGCTATCGATAATAGTTAAACTCACAGTCAGTTGAATATTTTCCATGCGAATAAATTCAGGGAACCATCCAAGGTAAAGAGCGTTTCATTACGTACATGTACATTGCCTGGCCAAAAAGAGAGTCGCTTACTCTAGTAGTACTTCGTTGGACCCCCTTTAGCTTTCATTACAGCGCGGGTTCTTCGAGGCATTGTTTCCACAAGGTTGTGCAGTCTTTCAGTGTCGATTTTCGTCCAATACTGCAGCATGCAGCATTTTACCCCCGAGATCTCGAGTGGATGACGGAAGAATTGCTCCACCTCGTAGACTCTTCTCCAGTATATCCCAAAGATTTTCAATAGGATTAAGATCTGGCTCTGTGGTGGCCAATCCATATGGAAAAAATGATCCTTCATGCTCTTCGAACCACTCCTTCACAATTCGCGCTCGGTGAATCTTTGCATTGTCATCCTGGAATATGCCTGTGCCGCCAGGGAAGAAAAAAATCCATTGATGGGATGACTTGGTCATTCAAAGGAATTAAGTAATCAGTTGACTTCATTTTGTTGCTGCATAAGGTTGCTGACAAGGAGAGGCTACGCCGTTGGAGAAACGGATTCAGATGAGACTTGGCGTGTACGTAGAGGGTCCTTGCCTGTGTATGTGTGCAGAGCCGTAGCGCGCGCTATTCAGCCGTTCGCGAGATAATTGACCTGAAGTTTGGGCGCCTGAAGCGGCGCACCTTATGTACTTTTGTGCGCAGGTAACTTGTCAGCAACAGCGGTAAAGCGTGCGCTCAGCATCTCGTAACTTTTTGCAGGTTGTAGGTTCAAGTCCCGGTCGGGGAACTTTTTTTTTCACAACGTTTTTTTTTTCATTCCTTACTAATAATCACGATTAAAAATTCACTTTTATTTACTTTGTTGGACATTTTACCGGAAGTTTACTTTAGCAGAAGAAGAAATTGTAAAAGAAGAAACGTGAAAAATAATTAAAAATAAAAGCGCATTTTTTTATAACTTACTTAAAGCCAAAAAGAGTGTAAACTTCCGGTAAAATGTCCAACAAAGTAAATAAAAGTGCATTTTTAATCGTGATTATTAGTAAGGAATGAAAAAAAAAAACCGTTGTGGAAAAAAAGTTCCCCGGCCGGGACTTGAACCAACAACCTGCAAAAAGTTACGAGATGCTGAACCTACGCTTTACCGTTGCGCTACCGCTGCTTCTGACAAATTACTTGCGAACAAAAGTACATAAGGTTGAAAAATATGGAAGTTGAAAAACGTCTTTCCATGTGCTGGACAATTCTTAATCCGATTCCAGTAATTTCAGCAATATCCTGTGTTAATTTTTTGGCTTGATGCAGACCAACAATTTGGCCCTTCTGAAACGCATTGACATCACTTCCACGACCACGTGCAATACCTTCAGACATGGTTGGAAAGTGATAAGCTACAGAACACACCATCTTTTATACCTAGTAGACGTGTTGTATGCAAAAATATGCAAATCAGCACAGTAAAGAGCCAATCAGTGGCGCTAAGTATTTGCAAATTAAAATCTGGACGGCGACTTTTTATTTGGCCAGGCAGTGTATAAAACGGTGATTAGTTGTGTTTATTTATAATAACCTTCTAAATTCTGTCATTTACAAAACCGTATCCAATTTCCGGATATTATTTTGGTATTCTGCACCAATTCTGCTTGCGGTGGGAGGGGGCACAAGCAACGAATTATATGGCAAGGTAGTCTGTTTCAGAGGCTGACGGCTTGACCATTAAGTATATTTCGGATATGTAATTTCCTTAAAATTTTCATTATAAGCAAAAGCTGAGCAGCAAATATTTTTAAACATTCTCTTCTAAAGTTTCAGAGCATCTGCATACAAACCAATAATATTCAATTTTACAATTATCGAGAGCAATTATCGCGTGTGTGTATTTGGACCTCGTCAAACCTCCCAACTACTTCTCGATTCAAGGATAGGTAATTTAGTCGACGTGAAACCTTGCTCGCGGCCCAGAGGGTAGAAAGCATTTTCGCAAGACAGACTTTAGAATCTTTATTGGGAAACAAGCAAACGAGGGTCGCTAATGCTGGCCTCAAAGTAACCACAGATTGGTTTGGTTTGGTTTGGTTTGGTTTGGTTTGGTTTGTTTGGTATTAACGTCCTTTTCAACTGCTATGGTCATTTCAGGACGGCGTTATAGGGGCCGCAAATTTTGCCTCGCAAGGGTTCTTTAACGTGCAACCGGCAAACGACTACATGGGACCAACGGCTTTACTTCCCTTCCGAAGGAAGTGCGCGATCTCAGAATTTTCCCCTGAAAAATCCTCGTCGTCCTCGGCCGGGATCGAACCCGCGTACTCGGGCACCAGAGGCGATCACAAAGTAACCATAGAGACATATCCGGCGGGAGTTATTTTAAAATAACTTAATTATAAAATAGATAATGGGCTTTATTTTTATAATCAGTAGGAATGCAATGACTTCTTTCAATTAGTACAGAGTGGAGTGGTATAGCCGGAAATTGCTCAAGGGGGTGGAGGGGGTTACTTATGAAGCATGCTACATATAAGAATAGACAACGTTTTTCGCCTTGCATACCTAAAATATATTCTACAAGATTTAATCAAGCAAATAAAAGAAAACGATATCACACACAGTCCCTTTGTTAGCAAGATGAACCAAACAGGAAACTATTATCTTAAAGACGTTATGGGCGACTTTAACGCCCGTGTCGGAGAAAAAAAGAAAGGAGAAACTTTTCTTGGTAGTCATGGTTATGGCATAAGAAATGAAAGAGGAAACAAACTGGTGGAATTTGCAGAGTACGAACAACTGTACGTCATGAATTCCTTTTTCAAGAAGAAACCCCAGCGTAAATGGACTTGGAAAAGCCCAAATGGAGCAACTAGTGAAATAGATTACATTATGGCAAATAGGAAGCACTTGATCCAAGACTGCACTGTTCTCAACGACTTCAACACAGGAAGCGACCACAGACTGGTAAGATGCAAGCTTGTTCTAAACACGAAAACAGAAAGACGAAAGCTTTTCAGGAACACAAAGAAGATCATCAACATTGCACGCCTGCAAGAACGCAGAACGGAATTCCAGCTAGAACTGCGAAATCGCTTTGAAATCTTACAGAGCGGCATCCAGGAAGATGACATCACAGATATTAACAGGACACTAACTAAACACTTAAAAGAAGCAGCAGAAGTAGTAGCTGGAGAACAAGTTTCCAAACCACAGACGAAACTGACAGAAGAAACGAGGAAATTAATGAAGAAACGAAGAGAAATGAAGACAAAAAGAGAAGATACAAGATCAGTAATAGAATATTCGGAGCATTGTAAGACAGTACGGAAACACATCACAGAAGATGTTCGGAAGTTCAACTGCAATCTTGTCAAAAAGGCGGTTGAAGATAACACGAGTTTGAGAACTGCGAAGAGAAAGCTCAGCATTGGAAGAAGAGGAATATTTGCACTCAAGAGAGCAAATGGCACAATCACGAAGAATGGAAGTGAAATCATCGAAATTGTGGAGGACTTCTACAATAAACTTTCCAAATGTGAAGATGATAATGACGTAAGAAGAGCAGACCAAATGAAATGAAAAGATGAAGTGCCACCGGTTATGGAAGGCGAAGTTGACAAGGCTATTAAATCCATGAAGAAAGGAAAGTCCCCCGGAGAAGATGGAATTACAATTGATATGATTAAGGAAGCAGGAGAAGAATTCAACAAGTTACTGGCAATTTTTTCACGAAATGCCTTGAGATGTCAGACGTACCAGATGATTCGAATAATGCAATGATGGTTCTATTTTTCAAAAAGGGAGACCGAGAAAATATTCAGAACTATCGCCCTATCAGCCTTTTGTCAGTTGTTTATAAGATCTTCAGTAAAGTCCTGACAAACAGACTTGATTCAGCACTAGACTCAGCACAACCAAGAGAACAAGCGGGCTTTCGAAGCGGATATAGCACGATCGACCACATTCAAGTTATTAGAGAACTTATCGAACGCCACAACAAATATGAAGTGCCACTTTGCTTTGACTTCATCGACTTTGAGAAAGCTTTCGACTCGGTGTTCACACATGCTGTAGTGAAAGCTCTGGAAAGAATGAGAATAGCCGGAAGCTATATTAGTATTCTTCAGAAGATATTTAGTAAAGCGACTGCTACCATTCGTTTGGATAAAGGAAAACCAAGGATCAACCTTGGAAAAGGAGTAAGACAAGGAGACACCATCTCACCAAAACTCTTCACAGTAGTTTTAGAGGAAGTCTTCAAGGAACTGAACTGGTCAAAAAAAGGACTTAAAATAAATGGTGAATTCCTTAACCACCTTCGTTTTGCCGATGACATCGTTCTCACCGGTAATAGTCCTTCTGAACTGGAGGAAATGTTACAAGAACTAGCAGAGGCTAGCCGGCGTGTAGGACTGAAACTGAACACACAGAAGATAAACGTTATGTTCAATGCATTTGCTCCAAAACAGAAGGTCATGGCAGGCAGCATTGTGATTGAAGAAGTACAGCGCTACACATACCCGGGACAAGAAATCACTATGGATGGCAACATTCTGAATGAAGTTAACAGACGAATTAGAACAGCATGGAGTGCTTTTGGCAAGAATAACATTTCTTGAAGAGCAACATGCCACTTAGCTTGAAACGAAAATTTTTCAACCAGTATGTTTTACCAGCACTCACCTACGGAGCTGAAACATGGACTTTATCAAGGAGGACAACACAAAGACTACAGACAACACAGAGAAGCATGGAAAGATATATGCTGGGAATTACAAGAAGAGATCAAAAATGCAACAGCTGGATAAGAAGCCAAACGAAGGTGATTGACGTCATCGAACGGATCAAACGTTCTAAATGGCAATAGGCTGGTCACATTGCTAGAAGACAAGACATGAGATGGACCACAGTCATTCTGGATTGGTACCCTCGAGACTTTAAACGCCCAAGAGGACGACCCCATGCAAGGTGAAATAAGGAAGGTGGCTGATGTCAACTGGAAATCCAAAGCTTCAAACAGAGAAAAATGGAAGCGTTTAGAGAAGACCTTCATCCAGCAGTGGATTGCAAAGTGGATTACATTTCCTCCGTGATACCCTACCGAAGGAAATGTAACAATGTATGACGTTTTCGCGCTCAGGCTTTGAGTAGCGGTGTTGGTTGAAGCCTCCCAGAACCATCATGGTCGAAAGTGAGTGAAAATGATGCAAAACACATGGCTAAACATGAGGGCAGCTGATTAATAATTCTTTCACGCGTCGATCACGGAGTGATAACTTTATCTTTTCATGAATTTTGTATTTTAAATATTTTATTATATTTTATAAACGATTTTTCGATCATGGTTTCAATTTCAATTTCGTTTCGATCATCTTTCAGTTATGTATTTTAGATTTATGCTTGTGGAAAGTGATTCCTGATCCTTTTTCGTGTCTATTTGTACAGTTGTACGCGGAACAACTTTAAGGAGTGGTTTTGAATTAATTATTCCTCGGGCCCAAAGTCGTCAAAAACAACGCAGCCAGACAGTTAACTACTCCAGGGCTCACTCCTGCCCAGAACTACCAAGCCTTCAATTGGCTTCACTTTGGTGGCGATGTTAACAATAGGATTCGGAATCTACCTTTAATATACGTCATTGATATATATATATCAAGGTCTATATAAAAAAAGACCATCTATCTATAGATATAAATGGTCATCAAGCTTCCACCATTTTCCATTGTTTCGAAAAACTAAGGAAAACAGATCACGCCAAGTGCCGCATAGATCACACTAGGGCCGACCGTGACCTTCGATAGAGGTCTTTCATTGAAACTGAAAATGAAAGAAAAGTTTTTAGCTCCCGATAGGGCGGCGCTGCAAGTGCAACTGGGCTGATTGTACATGTAGCGCTACTTTTCAATGGAGTTCCCGCCCTTTCGGGAGCTCATAAATGGATAGCAAACCGTTTATGAGATTTCCGTAGTTAAAACTGAAGTTTCAGCAGCTGGTTTTTCTACACTGTGGATGGCAGGTGACATGCGGAGAAGCTACAACAAATTCTTGAAATAACGTCCCATTTATTGGTTATTAACAGGTGCGCCTGCTAATAACTTCTAGTGTACCTAAACAACCATTCAGGGGGTGAAACGGGTACTATAGTAAACGGTTCGTTATCCGACCTCCCCCTCCCTGAATGGTTGTCATTTTGAACATTTATTGTAGCTTCTCCGCGTGTCACCTGCCATCCACAGAGTACAAAACCAGTGGTGAAACTACACTTTTAACTGCGGAAATCTCATACGCGGTTCGTTATCCGAAGTATATTTATATGAATTTTTGTTTCATCTCGCTGTGGGGAATCACCACCAGAAGTCTGTGACAGGGGTTTAGGTACACCCTGTATATAGAGCTTTAAAGTAGCCCATGCCTGATCGTGCTTTCCATTAGATAACGAGGATTTGAGTAAGTAAGTCGGACAGTTTTATCTTTTCTTAATCGTCTCTCACCCTTTTAAAAATGTTAGGGGAAGAGTTTCATTATGCTTTAATGGAAAATTTAATCATGATCCTCTTGAAGTAAACAGGTTTTTTTATTATTTAGAAATAATTCTGATAATACTGATAAGTTTTAATGTCAATAATAATTTTTTTTATGGAGATTTTTGGAATGATAAGACAGATGGGACATGACAACCCCACATCGTCCCTGTCCCTGTTGTCGTCTGTTTACTGTATAGGAAAGCCTCCCAAAAGATCTATCGTTCAACAGTCACCAGTTGATTTGTTAATAAGATTAAAAGATCTTGGAAGAAAATTAAGCCAAAAAAATTAAAGACTTGCAACTAAGCATCATTATTGAAAATGTTGATAAATCTAGAAGTTGAAAATATTAAAGTTGTGAATCAAACATGCTAACTTTAATGAGTAGATTAATATTATTCATTTTATATTGTATTCTTATAATGTTATATTGTATTCTTATATTCTTTCTTTATTGGTGTTGTTAATCATAACTCAAACGAAAAAGTTAGAGAAACAATTCAAAAAAATTGTTCAAATTATAAATAAATTAAATTACGGTATTTTTCAGGTGTTTATTTGATATTTTTTTCCATATAGGCTATCATTTAAGTGAATAAAACATATTATAATCGTCTATACATATAATGCACAATGTTATATGTATCTATGTATGTTTGTCCTGTTTTAAAATAAATTATAAATTTTAAATTTAACACACATCTGTGTAAAACTACCACAATGATAAACATCCAAACTGGAGATAAAGTCTCTCAAAAACAAAGAAATTAACGATCTATATCTTCTATATATCTATCTATTTCTGTAACACCTAGGATAATGAAGTTTGAAGAAATAATAGGGTAACGAATTCACATGTGAGTACTAACCACCACGTGTTACGATGTTGACTACGTAACTCGGAAACTACTCGTTAGAATTCGATCAAATTTTAAAGGTATACAAATTTTATGTACCCTATTATTCTCCCAAACTTCATCATCCTAGATGTTGTAGAAAGTGAGTGGCGGCATTTTTATTTCTGTTGATCTTAGTGGCGGCATTTTTATTTCTGCTCATATCTCAGTTATCGTTCAAATTCGGACCCATGATCATATCAATTTTTTTGCTTAGAATCGCATATTCCATCACCCCTATCATTTTTGACATGAAATTTAACAACACCCTGTATAAAATTCTCTGTATGTCTGTCTGTTCGCTATGCATTCCAAAATGGCTGGATCAATCTTGAAGAAATTTTGCATGGTAATTCAGGTTGACCCTGGGAGGTTTTAGGCAGGTCAAACTGATCCGAGGTGTTGCTATATAACGCTAAACTAAAGAAGCGCTCAAGAGATGGCGCCAGGGAAACACCAAGCAACAATGTAAGCTTATTTGTAAGGGAAGGTACCTTCCCTTATGAGCCTTTAGAGAAGTTACAGATACTGTTTATCTAACCATATTAAAAAATTAAAGATCTCAACTGACTGTGTGAGGGCAATTCTTGCTACTAAAACTGATGCTGTCAATATGAACAACCACATTCAGGACATGATTCCATACTCTGTGAGTGAATACAACTCTATTATAACGGTTACATGTTGATGAGAGATGTTGATGACGCTGTAAACAGAGTTCCTGAACTCTCTTAATCCATGTATCAAGTATTTTTTAATATAGACAGAAATAATTCAATACTCATAGCCTTTCTTTGATATTCTAAAATATTAAGGAAGCAATGTCGAATTTTTCTGGGCAAGCCCAATCGGACACAAAATTTCAGTGCAAGCATTTTAAAGAATTCTTTTCGTTTTTCCAGTTTGAATATTTACTTCCTTAACTTTAATGATTTTTCATGTGTTCTTATTCATATTGAAATGCAGAATTTCATCAAACAAATAGACCGAGCAACGCCGGGCATATCAATTAGTAATGTTTCTATATATATATATGACATAGATTTGGTTTATGTTTGTTTTCTTGTATGTGCGAACAATCAGCTGGTCGTATTTTCGTCAACAATCGGCTGGTCGTATTCGTATGTTTCGGTCGTATTCTTTGCTGCTGATTTTCTTTTTCAAGGATACCATCACTTAGTGATTTGAATATAGCCTCTAAACATTTTTATATACTTTTACTTAATTCAAAAGTTCTCTTTCGATATTTCTGAAACCGAAACTGCAAGTATTGCCAATTTCCGTTTTCGGGCTTCCGGCTACAATTTGTAATGTTATTGGTCAATCCTGTCGAAACAGACTAATCATGCCGCCATCTTATTTTGAAAGAAAAAGCTTCACCCCCCATTCCCTAGGAGGAGCTGTTATCCAGCTCATAACAATATTTTAAAATTGCCGAATGTCATCTCTAAGTTATATAGAAGCAGGGCCAGATTTAGGCACGGTCTTTATGGGCTACAGCCCAGGGTCCCCTTCAATTTTCCCATCTATTTATATAAAATAAAACAATTTAAATTAAAAAGCTATTGGTTAGCCTAGGGCCTCCAAACTTAACGGTCCGCCCCTGTACAGCATAATGTAAAATATAGCGTAATGTAATCTTCTATATATATAAAGAAGGATGTTTGTGGGTCTGTGCGTCTGTGGGTCTGTGGGTCTGTCTGTGGGTCTGTTTTTTATACAAATCTACAGTTTTATTCCGATCTTGATAAAATTTCGAATACATGACCTTCAAAGCATGAGGAAGGTCACTGTCTACCTCAGATTTCGGAAAAATAATAAATATCGATAAAAAATCGATATTCATGGTTATGGCAAGGCATATTAATGAGAAATATCTCATGACCAACAATGCAAGGCAAAGTTTGTACAACAATAGGTATCAACAATGGTATCAACACGCAATTCACAAACGCTCTGCATGGACCAACAATCAATATCTCATGACTAACAATGAAAGGAAAAGTTTGTGCAAGTGTAATTATCCCGGGCAACGCCGGGTACCTCTTCTAGTGTATAATATAGGTAATGATTTAAAACTGAGCATAATATGGGTACAAAGATAATAGGAGAGGTAAGCCTCAACTTTTCCATTAAAACAATGTTTTATTCATCATGAATGCGCATTTCCGAAAATAGTACTCATTACAATTTAGATTCGCGTTCATGGCCAATAAACTTCCCTGGTGGAAAAGTAGAAGTACACTTCTCTTTCATCATTACCTAACCGAAGTAAAATTATTCGGAGTGGTTTAAGTGTTTCTTTTTCCATTTTTTTTTTTTTTTTGCTTTCTCTATGAAAAAAAAGTACGAGAGGTGATTGCTACCTGATTAGGTGGACCGCGATTAGGCAAAAGTGTCTGATAGGAGAGTAGTTCGTGCCTACGTCACCTCTGGAAAGAGATTTTTAGAGACTACAAAAAATTTGTTGTTCTCATAATGTGAATAAATATATCTTAAATAGAATTTAATGAATCAGTAGATGAAGAGCTTGAATATCATAAATAATCGTCATCTATGACTGGATTTATTCTGCGGTTTAGGTTAGATTTCGAGCGCAAAGGTGAAAGCACCAGTAAAATTAGCGCTCTTGTGTCAAAATTCGACGTTAATGGTTAATACTAGTGATGTCAAGATCCGGATCTTTTTTTCGGATCTAGGTCCGAGATCCGAGAACCGGATGTTGGTCAGAAATCCGAGATCCGGAACTTGGATCCGAGATCTCTGATCCAGATCTTGGATGCGAGATCCGAAAATCGGATTCTAGACAGGAAATTGTGTATATGCAAACTTTTTCTGAAAGCAGTTTATAAAAGCTTTTATTAAGTGATAGCCTAGTCCTCTTAAGTCCTAATTAGTCTTAATACGCATCCAGCGAAAGGATCCGAAATCCGGATCCGATATCCGAGATCCGAAATCCGGATCTGATATCCGATGTCCGAAATCTGGATCCGATATCAGGGATCCGAAATCCGGATCCGATATCCGAAATCCGGATACGGACCCGGGTCCGGATATTTCTAGATCCGAATCCGGATATTATCAGATCCGAATCAGAGATCCGGATCTTACGGACATCACTAGTTAATACCAGACGACTGTGTAAAGCAAAAGTTAAACATAAGAGCAATGAGCGTTTTTCTCCCCCCCCCTCCCCTTTTTCTCTCCCTTTTAAATGACATAGGTCTACTTAGAGAGATTTCAAATTTTATATCATTGTTCAAAGTTCATGTTGAATGTGTTAATTTGATTACTACTTGTATTTAGAGTGAATAAATAACGAATGGAATTAATTACTAGCTAATCCTAAAATCAGGCGAGGGGACGGATGTGTGATATAACAGCGCTGCTATCGCTGTCGTAGCATATCCTGCTTACTACAAATGGCAATTTCACATTTCGTGTTAAGTTTCTGTCCTATATTTTATTGTTTTTTCTATTTATAAGTGATGAGAGTGTTATAATGTGTTATTAGTGTAATTTGTATATTGTTTCTTAAGTTAAAATATATTTTTACTCGTATTTACTCGTGCACGTACCTTATGACAGCAGATAGGCCTATTTCATTCCTTCGGCGGTTAGCAAATGTCTGACTGTCGCCGTCGTTTTATTGAAGATCACCAGAATTATGCCCGTTTAGAGTTGGAACAGAATCGAGTTTCGATGAATTTCGTTTTAATTGACAATGAATTTAAAAAAACGGCAGGATCGTAGAATAAGCACGACGCTTCGAAATAAACTGAGAACATTATGCTGCTCACATTTGGATACCAGTTCTTCGCTGGCAAGAGGTAATCAATCCACTGCTTTTTAATCGATTCTGATTCTAGAAATCTATGAAGTTTCTATCGGATTTCTTATTTACACACAAAAAACAGAGGAAAAATTTGAAGGCAATCTGATAACAAAAAAAAGGCAAGCAGACTCTTGTGTTATGTAGAATCGAAAGCGATTCTCGCGGCAGGAAATGACTTCTTGTTCCGCTAATTCCCCTGCAGGGGACGAGAGGACCAGTTTTAAATCTTCCGAGGCATTTTTCTTAATAAAATAAATCGAAAAAATTGAATCTATATTTTTTATTAACCATAAATGCAAAAAAACAACAAAAAAAACATAATAATAATAAAGTCGAATTTTTCCGTGAAGTTTACCTTTAAGAAATAGTAAATAAACAGTAAATAAGAAGAAAAAAGAAATCGTGTTTGAAAATTAATTTTTAAAACTACTGTTAACGTTTCATCTTTTCCCTTGTGAGTGCTAAAATCCTGCGACTCACCGATCGTAAACGCACGCATTGACATCTTGAGGATGCGCCAGAAAACTATGCAAGTAATCACACTTATTAATTCTATGCGTTA
>JAHWFO010057280.1:25448163-25489053 GCA_023313115.1 Rhysida immarginata | reverse complement strand
TGGTACTAGAAAAATATTGCAAATATACAAAAAAGTAACATAGGCCCCAGCAGAAACCCAGAGGCCCCAAACACAAGCAAAGCTACAACTTTTAAAGGAAAAGATCTAGAAATCTGAATTTTGTTTACTTATAGAAAAGCACTTAAAATTTTCAATAATATACACTAAAAAATGGTATAAGCCTCTTGGGTCTCGACAGGAGCCCTCAGGCCCCAATCACAAATCAAGCTATAACATTTGGACCAGAAGTCCAGAAACCTAAATTCTTGCATATTTATGGTGTATTACTTAAAATTTTAGCTATAATATATACACTAAAATTTATATAGTCCTCTGGGGCCCTGGCAGGGGCCCTAAACTCAAACAGAGCTATAATGTTTGAACGAAAAGGAATAGAATTCTGAAATTTTGTATACTTATAGTAGTTTACTAAAAAATTTAGCTAATATACGCTAAAAACTGATTTAAACCTCTTAGGTCTCGACAGGGGGCCTGAAGCCCAAATCACAAATCAAGCTCTAACATATGAATAATAAAAAGGCTTAAGAACTTGAAGCTTTGTAATTTTACAGTGCGTTACTTAAAAATTATAGACAATATACAAGGAGACAATATACCTGATATAGGCCTCGGGGCCCCTGGCGGCCTCAAATACAATTGAAGCTATAACATTTGAACGGAAAGACCTAGCGACCTGAAATTTTGTTTAATCATAGTGTGGTATTTAAAAATTTAGCTAATCTATACTAAAAATTATATAAGTCTCTTGATGCGGCCTCAATCTCAAATCAAGCTATAAATTTTAAATCAGAAGTCCAGAAACCTGAAAGGTGTTATATTTATAATGTGTTGCTTAAAATTTTAGCTATTACACACTAAAACTGATATAGTTCTCTGAGGCCTCGGCGGGGGCCGCGAGGCTCCAAATACAAATCAAGCTACAACTTTTGTACGAAAAGGCCTAAGAACCTGAAATTTTGTATTTGTGCCCCTCCACTTATTATAGTCACGAGCCGCTACTGCTCGTAACATTTTGATGCTAAAACCCTTATATCGTTGGATAACGATGCCTTAACTAATTTTTTTTTATAAATCTTGTAAATTTTGTTTTTTGAAAACTAATTCGAAAAATAATTCAAAAGAATTAACGAAAAAAAAAAATTTAGTTCACCATATCGGGAACTAGAAACTTTAGCTTCATTTTTCAGTGGTGCTCGATGACCATTTACTTCTACAGACCATTGGTGAGATGCCCGTTGACATTTATATTGTGTCCAATGAAAATTTCAATTTCCAATTTCAATTGTTCGGCATTGTTAATTTTACTTTGAAACAATAGACACTTTGCGATTTCTCGTACAAGATTTCGAAAAATACGAGAACGAAATAAATTAACGAAATTTAAAATATTCCTCGTAAATATAATTTTTTCGTTTTCGTTTTGACAATCTCGTCACGAGATTTTCTGAAATTGCGAAAATATTTTCAATCGTGTGTACGAAATTAGTGCGCAGCTTTTTGCGCATGTGATTACGTGCATAGCAACTCTACTAGTTGGCACAGGTGGTAGATGTAAGGAAACGAAATAATTTTCCACTGTTTTATTTTTAATTTATGGAAGCAGAAATTTCTTCGTTGACTTAGGATGCACAGGATGTGTTAATGTATGCACGTCGACAAGGCAGAATTCATATTTATTGAAAGAACGTATTTACTTCATGTACTAACTTCAAGGAATTATGGCAAATGGGAATTCTCGTTCACTAGCTTCAGGATAAAATTCTCGTTTCGTTCGCGCAACCTGTTTCACGAAAACGAAAATTAAAATTTGACGAGGAAGAAATTTAATTTTAAATTATTTCGTTCTCGTAATTTGTAAAATCTCGTTACTGAAATCGCAAAGTGTCTAATGTCTAACTTAAAATCGGAAATTTTAAAAAAGTTTCAGGACTGCCGCCCATGAAAAAGTACAAGTGGCGCCAACTCTGTGCAACAAATGGAATCACTCAGCAACGACCTTTTGCCATACCTATAGGAAGTTTCATTCAGTTTCGACGATTATGACTTGTGGGCGTTCATTCGCGTAAAGTGTGTTTGTGTGCCCTTGTCATCGTGTGACGCCAAAATTGCTGGACAGTGGAAAATGGTGGTTGTTGCACGACAGTGCACCGTCTCATAAATCCATCATTGTGCAGGAATTTTTGACGAGAAGGCAGGTTGAGAATTTCTGACGAGATTACAAAACTACCATAGATTTTTCAGTCCACATTTTCTTCAGATGAGTTTGGGAAGTGATCGATGTTCATAACATAGCTTAACAGTATTGACTGAGAATGGTTCATGGCCGAAACGCCTTTCTACCAAAATAAAAATAAAATCCCTACTGTCGCTCATGTTGCATCCAAACATGTCTTACGGAATATGGCCAAAAGTATCCGGAAACTCCATTTTATAAAATTGGAGGCTCCTGAGATACATATTAAAAAGATGTCGGCCCACCCTTTTGCATCAATCCATCATCTGGGAAGACTTTCCACCAGGTTTTGATAAATGGTCGCAGGAATTGCTTTCAGGCATCCATGAGAACTGCAATGAGGCCTGCTACGGAAGAGGGACGATTTGGTTGAGCGCACAATCTGCGTTCTAATTCGACCTAGAGATGTTCCATAGGGTTTATGTCGGAGCTATGTGAAGGCAGTTTAGTTTTTGAACACCCAAGTCGTGAAGTCATTGCCGCACAAGCTTTGATATGCGAACAGAAAGTTGTCCTGTTGGAACAGAAAAGGGCCTTCCCCGAATTGTTGCCAGAAACATGGAAGTGCAGCGTTGTCCAGAATGTCAAGATATATTGCAGAATTTTTTCCAGCCACAAGAACTGAAAGACCTAGGCCGAACCACGGAAAAAAATATCCCCATACAATTATGCTTCCGCCATCGAACTTTACAGTTGGCACAAATGCAGTCGGAAATAAAACGTTCGTCAGGCATCCGCCGAAGACAGACATGTCCGTCGGACTGTCAAATCGTGAAGCGAGATTCATCACTTCATAGCACGGATTTCATTCAGTATTCCACAGTCCAATGGCGATGACCTTTGCATCGTTGCAAACGTCGCTTGACATTGACATCTGTAATGTTCGGCTTGTGAGCAGTCCCACGTTCGTGGACCTCATGTTTCTTAACTGTCGACGACGCCCTACTCATGAGATCGTTGCCAATAGGGACGTGCGATGTCCTTTCATTATCCTCTTCAGGGTTCGAAGGCTGCGAACCCAGCAAGTTTCTTCTTCCTGCTGCACTTTCAATTCCTAGACGTTTCCACTTTAAAATTACACCTGTAGCAAGGCGGTTACTTGCCGATTATTCATTTCTGTCTAATAATAAGCTCCCAAACTCCTCTTGCGCTTTTATTTCGTTCGATGGCGTTTCAGACTGCTTGAACAGCCAGATCTACTTCTTCGTAGGGGTGTCCGGATACTTAGGGCTATATAGGGCTAAAATCCAAAAATACAAACTGAATTTTGTTCTCTTCGACGAAAAGTATCTGCTTTCAATTCGTTAAATTCTATAGAATATTATCCGGTAGTTTTATTTCCTTTTATCTCTTTTTGGTTCTTTTTTGAATAAGAGTGCACGATCGCGTTACTTCGTTCAGTGATGATACTGCAGGCGTTGCTTCGCTTGTGGAGATGCAGGCGTTCGTTTTCTGCTACAGTATGTTATCCTCACTGTGAACTAAGTGAACTCTTTAATTTCTTTATAATTTTTTTTCCTTGTTTTAAATGGTTGATTTTTCATCATCAGTTGCTGAAAGATGAAATTCATCGTTCGGCTGTCGGTTGCTCGTGCTGTTGACCACAATGACGACGAAACATGCGCATACACGTTTGAGTCGGTGGGTTGGGATGTATGCATTGACCTGAAATCCTAATTTCCATAATACGCAAACTTTGAAAGCACTTACTTCTTGAATTGTTTCCTCGCCCTAGTAAGAGATTCACAACAGGTGAGCTTCACCAGAGGACAAGGCATAAACAACAGCAGTTCACTCGTTATCTTCTGCGTTCAGTATCTATATAAATGGGCATACGGATGACAAAACAAATCAGCCAACCAGACTTGTACAGTGATAAAAGTTTTTAATTTATGTATTTTTTTTGTAAAGAGTGGTCCAAGTTTTTTTAAACATAAAATTATGAGTACATACAGGCTGATTACCAGGCCGATATAATGAAACTTTTGTTGTATACAAAAGAATAAAAGTAGTAATTTTAAATAATAAATATTGTTTAAATGAGATATATTCCAAGTTGATTTTTATATGAGGTAAGTTTCGTTTGGTAGTAGAAAGAGAAGCACACACCCAGAAAAAAAATTTCAAAAATATCTCCATACCTTGAACTATTTTTTTACACAGCTCCTGCTATTTTGAAACACTTATCCCTCTATATAAAAATTGCCGCCTGTTATGACAATCACGTAGTGACAGCTACTTTTACTCCACTTTTGCCGTTCGACTTTCATCTCTTTTGCTTTTGGCACCTGAAGTTGTTCCTTGTATAAAGGCCTTCAAAACCACAGTATTTCGTGTTATATAATTACCATTTTAAACTACGACGGTAGGAATAAGTTTTAGGGTGCAAGTGAACAGCAGATTACCTGTCTGTATTTCATTTTCAATGATCGACAACATAGCCCCCAAAAGGAGAAACGAAACGGAAGTTTTGCGTCTCTGAGGTCTGACTTCTTTAGCTGAATTTGTTTTTCGCGTTTGTTTTTTCTGCCGTGCCGCATTTTAACATCAATACTGACTGGACAACTTTTGTTTTTTACCACGGTAGAGGGCTTTCTCTTATCATTGTAGGCTATGCATTGACTGGAATGAATACTTTTGTTTTTTCACGATAGATGGAAGCACTGAATACCAAACTGACCAATCACAGTGCGCCTTACATTGCTTGTGCTCTATACCTTAGATAAAGTTATCCAAGGAATAAAAAATGTTGGTAAAACGCAAGTGAAGTGGTATACAGGGTTTAAGTTTAAACCTTTGATGGCTATCTGAGGATTTATCCGAGGTTGGTAGAACCGGCCCTAAGACAAATAAGAGAATACAACTTCTAAGGCGTGCAGCTGCTCAAGCTTTTGCTGAAAAGGTGATTGCACTTTCCCTAATGAGCTAGTAACTGGAAAAGATTTATTTTTCATATGGTTTTTGTAATGTAGTAACTTCCTTTAGAGAAGTTATAGTGTTTATCTAAACGTATTAGAAAATTATAAAGATCTCAACTGATTGTGTGATCCTTGCTGTTAAAACTGATACTATCAATATAAACAACAACATTCAGGACATGATTCCACGCTCTGTGACTGATTGCAACTCTATTGAAACGTTTACATGTTGATGAGGCTATAAAGAGAGTTCCTCAACTCTCAACCCATCTATGAAATATTTTTTAATAAAGACAGAAATAATTCAATACTCATAGCCTTTCTTTGATATTCTAAAATGTTAAGGATGCAATGTCGAATTGTCCTGGGCCAACCCAATTAGACACAAAATTCCGGTGCGAGTACGTTAAAGAATTCTTTTCGTTTTTCCAAAGTATATATATATACTTATTAAGGATTTTTCATGTGTTTTACCCTCACTTTTATCCCCATTTGTAACCCTCATTTTTATCCCCAACGCATATCTCTACTTTTTTAATTCTACTTTTTTAATTCTACTTTTCCCCCTATTTTTCTATCACGTATCTCCAATTATTATCCCCATTTTTAACTCCCAATTGTTATTTCCCATATTTAATGAAATTGACCCCTTAAAGTGGAATAAAAGAGTGAATGAAATAGGAATAAAATGGAGGTAAAAACTGAGAGATAAAAAGAGGTTAAAAAGTAGAAGATTAAAAGTGATACCAAAATGTGGGTAAATGCCTTAAAGATAAAAAATGAGGGTTAAAGGCGAGGATAAACTGTTTGGGATAAAACTGAGGATTAAAAATGGGGTTAAAAAGCCGAAGATAAGTAGTATCAAAAGGTGGGGATAACAAAATGGGGTAAAAGTACGCCCTCCCCCAACTTTTTATTCTTTTTATCCGCTTTCTTAATCTTCCATATTTTAACATAATTTTAACTTGCCCAAATGGATTTAAAAATTCCACAAGCTGCTTTTTTATTTCGCAAACTACAGTTTTCATTTTGCCCAATTTACGTTTTGCAAAATATATTTTTAATTCTGCCAAGTATATTTTTAATTCTGCAAATGGCATTTTATATATTGAAAAATGCATTTTGTGCATGCGCAAAAAGCTGTACAATTTTGGCTCCTAACAAAAATTGATATTTTTGTTTAACCTATCACCAACGTTCTTTAAAGTAATTAAAATTTATGGACACTCAACGCAACGTATGGCATGGATATTCAACAAAGTGTTCGCACCATCTAGCGGTCAAAAAAAGAAACAGTAAGAAGTAAGATGGTAGCACTTACATGGTAGCAGTAAGAAGTTTTATCACCTTTTATTTTTACACCATGATCCCCAGTGAACCTTTGCGCTGTCCAAAAATTGTGCCTTAGCATTACCCTGAAACTTGCAAATAACTTAAGGACCAGTGCCAGGCCATGGGCCATATTAGATTCTGCTGATACCAATGCAGCATTGGCTGCGTTCGGAGAACAGCCACTTTTTCCACTTTGTCGTTCGAGAAACCACCACTAGTGAATTCACGGCGTTCGGGATTCCACCGAGAATTCACTTTTTTCTCGATTTTTTCCACTTTTCTCTCTCGCTAAAAAACAGTGGAAAAAGTGAAAACGACGTACGATGCCGACGACCAATCAAATTTAGAGTAAAACTAAAACATTTGAGTTGCAAATAACAGCGATAGCATACTGCAAATTGTTTAAAAAGGTTTAAAAAATGCCTGATAAAGTAAATTATTAAATTATATACTTTATTTAGATAAAAGAAATTAATGTAGGTTTTTTTATGAACAAGATACACTCATAATTTATCTTCATTTTGCTAAATTAATTTTTTTGCATTTTAGTTTCGCACGATTAGTGTTTCATTATTCCACCTTTTTTGTTTCATTTTATTTTATTTCTCATTATTAATTTGAAACGAATTTTCAATGAAAGAATTTTCTTTGCACTCCAAAACATAGCAGAATATTTTCTTCTTCCTCATCCTCACTGTGGGTGTCCCACATTTGCTCATTTAACTGATAGTTCATATGATTTTGAGAAAATAATATTCCAAAAGAAGCGATCAGCGAACTCACATTCTCCATATTGGATTACAGGTCGAATCACCGAAAATTCACTGAGGCGTTCGAGATGTACCTGAATTCTCGACTTTTCTCGTGTTTCCCGGAGAATTCACCAGTGGCTGTTCTCCGAACGCACCCATTTTTGTGAATGGCAACAATTTCCCTAGTTCTCTTAGCTGACTTTCGAATATAGTAAAAAAAACTCAGAAAAATAGCTATTAAAAAAAAGATTTCAAAAAAAAAATAAATTGAAAAGAGCTATCGTGGAGAGAAGGGGGGGGAAATCGAAAAACGGATAAAAATATGACTTTCATTTATAATGTAATTCTATGGAAACACGGTTTTCCATGATTATTCCTCAATATTTTTTTTGCTGATGAGAACGTCAGTTAATTACTTTCAAAATATTACCTGATGAAAGTCCTTAATTAAAAAGATCGAAAGGTAAATAATAAATATATACTGGAGATGAATCTCGAAACATCAGGTAATGATTTTTCAATGAAAAATGAAAGGAAAAATTTTGCGACCTGGATTCGAAACAGGAATCTCGGGTATATCATATGCCCGGCGCCTCTACCAATTGGGCTATCGCAGACACCCGGACACCCATACTGTGATGTATTTTTACTTTTCTTTCTTGACATGCTGTACTTTTACATGGAAAATTTGATGACTGCCCGATTTACGGTGCAAGAGGAGTTTGAATACAACGATAATAACGGGAAAGAAAACAAAGAGATTTTCGACTGGTTTCATCTTGTATCTGGCTTTGCCAAAGATCATTATGAGTTAGGTTGGTTCTTACTTTTTCATTAAACATTCATTTGATTTGTATTTGATTGCCTTGTTCCTTTATTAATAGGGCATTTTAAAAAAAGGATGAAGTAGTTAGTTGTTGCGTGAAATGTATGTGCTAACTTAACCACCAGTGATCCGACAAATTCATTAATCCAGCATTCATTGATTTTGGGTTAGTGATGTTCTACCTGCACTTACATGAATTCCTGCAATAAAGCCTTTCCAATAAGCAATAGTGTCCATCGATGTACTGTACTTAACGATTAAACATTACACAGGATGGGGAAAAACAATTAAGCGACTTAAATTTAGCGCCACGCCGACATCTTTGTAGCCGGGGCGGTGAAACTCACGTCGCTGTTTAAAGTAGTTTAAAGCCTTTAGCCATCGAGCAGCGGTGGTCGGAAGAGCATTGAGCTTTTGCTGTGGAAGCGTTCTTCAAAAACAATGATTCCGCTACTGTAACGCAGCGAGTATTTCGACGACATTTTGACATTGGAAGACGCCAAACAATACTAAATTGGACCACACAATTCAGGTTTAGTGCATCCATTGTCAACAAGAAGCCTCCTGGTCGCCTTCGAATTGTGCGAACAAAGTCACAGACAGCGTCAGAAGACTTGCCGAGAAGTGCGTTATCTCCAATGGGTGATGAAGGAGACCTGGGTGATGTTATCTTCAAAAAGTGACTTGAAAACGAAATGCTTTTCCATGTTTTTTATTACAATTGTTTACAAGTTATTATTTAGTTTTCAATTAAAGTGTCATTTTTAAGTTATTAATTGTCTAATTGTTTCTGCCCCACCATGTAAAAATACAATAAAATTTAAGTTGTTTTTTTAATGAAAATTTTTTGGAGGTAAATTGAAATTGAATCTTTCTTGAATTAAATCCAGTTCAACACCAGAAGACAAGTAATAGTATTAAAAGTAATAGAGAATCATAGTTTCATGATTGCATATGAATTTACTATTGATAATTACGAAGATTTGGTTCCTCCTATTAGGTCGATAGCATTGAACAACAAATTTGTGAACCAGCAATTACTGCTATTACTATTGAGCACAAGGAAATTTCATTAGAATAGGTGAAACTAAAAGCAATGGTCTCAAAATGGGACTAAGCCAACGATGTTTCAATGTAAATGCTTGTTTTATTGCCTAAGTAAGGTAGGCTAATGTTGTTTCTCCCCTGCCTCTCTTCCTCTCTCTCTCTCTCTCTCTCTCGCTCGTTCTGTGTGCGTGTCCCTCAATCTTGTCTATTGGTTACAGAGCCAACAACCGTTAAACTTTCAAAATAAATTCTTATAGTTAAATGTTCGGCGCAATTGTTTGCCATTAAGGAGCGCGGAAGGGGCTACAAGAAGAGCGACCGTCTCCGGCCAATAAGGGATTCCGATGGTCGGTCGTTTTAAGCCTAATTCGAAGCTAACACTCGCCTCGGTAATCGCTCGCTAACCACTCGGCCCCATGCAAAGTGAACGTGCGCTCGAGGATTTGGAGTGGCGTCTGGGAAGGCTTTTATCCAAACCTCAGTCGGTGCATCACACCTCGGCCATCTAATTTGTTGTTGATAAGTGAGAGGTAATCAACAAGATCCCTCTGCCTCTCTTCCCATCCCCAATGGTTTAAAGTAGAAATGACGCTACAAAGAGAAAGAGAGAGAGAGAGAGAGAAGACAAAATTCGACATGAGCACGAAGCCGCAATTGGTTTCCTCACGTCCATAATTTGAAATCTCCCAAATTCCATAGTGGCGCTCAAATTGTTCTGTTATTTTAATTCTAAAATTTAGCGCACAAAAAGAAACCCTCAAGCAATAAAATGCACGTGTAACAATAAAAGAAATGCCACTTTTTTCCTCGCTAATAAAATTCTGGCATTAAAATGAGACGCATTTTTCTCTATATTTGGATTTAATTTTTCATGTCGTATAGATTATCTAAAGAAGTAATAATCAAATATATTCACTTCCACAAATTGAAGGAACCACAAATATTGTAATGGATCCTTGGAAGAAAAATGACATTTCTTTCATGAAAAACTGTTATAATTCTATTTGGACATTGATGTGATTGATTTTATTTTAAAATAAAAAGATTGAGTTTCAAGTGTTCTTAAGCATTTACTGATATAATTGATATATTGGGTTCTGCCGTCTTGTTGCTCTCAAGATCAGTGAGTCGCGGCTTCGAATCCCGCTGAAGGCATGAATAGTTGGTTTCTTGTCCCTCTACAAACAGCTTGGAGACCAAGCAAAAAAAGTCATGATAAGCCTAGCCAGCCAATGTGGGCCAAATAATTTGCTCGAACACTATATGATACTGGAACGACTCTATGATGCTTTTCAAAAATGAGCCTCCTTCCTCGTGGTAATGGCACATATTTTCCAGTAAAGCTCCCATTCTTTTCATTTTGAGTTCCTCTGTCAACATCTTTGGAACTCAACGGCACGCAGGGTTTTCATCTAGATTAATATAAGTATATTGGGTTCTCGTTTTACTTATTTCCGTAGGAAAATACACTTGTGGATTGTTTCCTTTCAGTGTATATTGATCTTTAACACTTGATAATTTATAATTAAACCGTTAAATATTTATGGGTTCAGCTATTATGATTTCGTGCTTTCTAGATTTATGAGTTCCATAATTAAGTCATGCATTTTTCAAAGGTCTGTCAAAAAACCATGATAGAAGCGAGCTTCTGGAGAAAGAGTGATTAGTCCTTCTCTACATATTATGTCCCATCTAGGGCCACGCACTTCTCCCAGCGACAAATCACCTACCAGAGTTCCTTGTTATAGAAATCTGTATTTAGCCTTGGAGCAACTGTTCCACGAGGAGTTCATTTTTGGTACGTGCTCTTCATGCTTGGGAAGAGGAGGAAATCGTGGAAAGAGATTGTTGAATGAGGCAGTAATTCGTAACTAAGAGTGCTCGCAGAATCTTATGCTACATGAGCAATGTGATGCACCTTGCGGAACTTTTATCATGTGGGTTCATCGTGCAAAGTGGTACAAACAGTGCCATAGCTAATGCAGACCTTCTGTATTATCTATTCCATTACGACTTATTGGTCTTCAGGCCTCCACTTGCTACACGATTTGCGGCTCTTCACTGATAGAAGCTTAGGTTAAAAATGATTGCAAAACCAAGACTAAAAAGAATAAAATAAAAAATAAAAAACTTAGCATATACTTTTACTTTAATAAGTGCACTAAAAAGTAAACTATAATTCTGGTCATTTATTTAAATAGGAATTCATAAAATTAAAAAAAGGAAAAATTTATAACGCGCCGCCACACGAAACACAGCAAATGCATTAACCACAGCGATATTACTCTTGTGATAAAGTAAAAAAATACACACAGGGATTTCAATTTCCCATGAGTAGATGATTGAGGGTGAAACCTGGCTCATGTTGGCGGATGGTGAATAACAAAGCACAAGCGACTCGACTCAGAGTCGATGTTAAGATGGCGAATATTTGACCGGATGTTAAGCACAAACTGCGCATACGCAAGCATCTCGTTCGCAACCGATATTTGCCAAAGAATTGAAAAAATTTCGCCATTTTGTGTCCATTTTGTGACGTCATGGCGCCTTTGATCGAAGTGGGCGGTCGGTCGTGGCTTACGATGTTTTCAATAGCGATAAAACTAATAGATAAATAGATGTTTACAAAAGACAAAATGCCTTCGGCCCGTAATATGTAAGAGGCCCGGCGATGAATTT
Source organism: Rhysida immarginata (assembly GCA_023313115.1). Lineage (NCBI taxonomy): Eukaryota > Metazoa > Arthropoda > Chilopoda > Scolopendromorpha > Scolopendridae > Rhysida > Rhysida immarginata. The sequence goes on along the minus strand of JAHWFO010057280.1, from coordinate 25,477,245 downwards.
ATGATTTCCTTCGCTATATTTATTTCTAAACACACAACAAAATAGGATCCTAGCAAAAGCGAAGGAATTTGCGTGAGCGAAGCGAGGGAATCTGCCGCCATTTTAAACGAAGATGAAAATATCACGGTTATGACCAGAGACGTTTGTAAAAGGAGACCTGGCAATAGTTCAAAAATGTGTAGTAGACTCTATTATTTTATCTGTGCTTTCGGATTCGAAGTTGTACTAACATTGACTCAGAGGGCGCTGCATTAGTTTCGGTTTGAATGTTTTGGTTTCGCTTTTTCAAGTCACGTGTGTTGCAACCGTCGAATCGACGGCATCGATGACATCGAAAGCTGATGAAATCAGACTATTTCTTAACTCTCTCTGGATTCAAGTGTACTTTGCTTTGCCGTGCAAATCTCCCAGACGATTTCGGCATAATTCATCGTCACAGTATCGAACGCGGGACGACATTCAATGCACGAAAAGGAATGCTAGTAAATGGATATGACAGATACAAGCATCGAAGTAAACTTTGCACTTTCGTATCGCCGATAGGTTGTTTCTGTCAATTCAATTTTCGAGCAGAGCAATTCCTTCCGTGTATTGAATCTCATCCCGCGTTCGCTATGTGACGCTAAATTATGCCGAAATTGCCGGGGAGAAAAAAAATATGTCGTTTTTTAATATTATTGCAAGAGCTCATACTGGATAAAGAAGGAAAGGAAAGAAGTGAAGGGGGGACGTTTGGGTTTAGTTGTATGACATCATATAATAACAATCCGTTAATGCACGTTTACGTCACTCACGAATTGCCGTTGTAGATGTGCTAACATTGTACCAGATGGCGTGACGTTTGGGAACCTGAAGGTTTGAATTGTAAACTGAATTCTACATGAATTTCTCATTACATACGTTTGAATGGGAAATGAGGAAATGCCACTGACCTCTTATACAGTTCAGTGGGAAATGCCAGGTCTCCTTACTTTAACCATGGTTATTAGAAGTTAGTGGTTGATCAACTCCTCCTAAAAAGGCTATTAGCGCCAAAGGAGACCACCAGGTGGCATTGATTGAGACCAGTAGTCCATTTTTACTACATATAGTAGCTGATTCAGCTACTAATTCAGTGAATTAAAGCAATTTTTTTAATTTTTTAAAATTTTATTTCATTTCACAGAATCAAAAAATTAAATGTAGAGATTTGATTTAAATAACAAAAAAGAGGTTGTGGTGAAAGAGTTTTTTATTTCTTTTAATTACTATTATCCACATACTTATTTTTTCCTTTTTTGTCATATTAGTACACATTCTGTTTACTTTTGTGCCTTTATTCCGGGAAATTTTTCAAATGTAGGGAATATAAAATACAAAAGACAATATATATTAATTAAGATAAATAAAACTCCTTTAATTAAAAGAAAACAAATAAATTAAAATAAATAATAGAAACAATGAAAAAATGAAAAAAGTCACCAAAAGTAGATGTTGAAGGACGAAACAAATGAAACAAAGGTCTTATGGAGAAACTCAGATGAAATACAGAAGAAACACTGAAGGAACGAAGATCTAGTGGAGGAATGTTACACGAACACAGGGAGGCACACAGTTACAGATGAAGAAGGTCTATGATGAAAGTTCGATGATTCGTAACACGTAGATGACAAACTTGAGATAATTATAACGTTTTCGGGATTTTTTTCCCATCTTCAGTAGTAAAATTTTTTGAATGAATGGAGACAATCTTGGAATTCAGAATAATTTCTAAAAGTATTTTTTAATGTCCAAAAACATCTTTTTTTGTCATTACAAATTAGATAAAACATCTTATATTTAATTAATAATAAATATATTTTTTAAAATTATGAAAAATTGTAATTGTTGAATAATAACTTTTAATTTAATCAATAAAATAAAAAAATTTAAAAAAGTAAATAAAATAGATATTGAATAACAAAAACAATTAACACCAATAGACTCATCATCAAATAATTAAAATTTCTAGATATTTTAATATACATCATAAAAAGTTTTTAATTAAATCATAAATAAAAATTCACTCTCAGTATAAAGAATAATGCAAACAACCAAATCTGATATCATGACCAAATTTTTACAACAGACATACCAAATACATTTCTATGAAAATATTCCAATTATACCAACATTAGACAACATAAAAAAGAATTTAAAAAACATTTACATTTAGTAAAATATTAAAAATCATAAAAACTATCATTTAAGTTTCAACACAAAATTTATATCCAAACAGGTGAACCTATAGGTACTTCATTATCCCCTATCATCACAAATATTTATGTAAATCATATAGAATATTAATAATTAAATACCTCACAACATAAACAAAATATCTAAATTTAATTAAAATATTGAGATGACATTTTAATTATCACCAGTAACTCTATACAAACAATATACAATACTCATTAACTTTTACAATCAATAACATGGAGAATAATAAAATCACAAAAAATAAAATATTAAAATTAATATTTGAGGTATAAGAAAAACCCAAATAAGGTCCACATTATCTATCAGAAAAGTCTATACACCAAAAATTAATGCTATCAAATAATTTCAATGAATAAAAAAAATCTAACCTCACCATAATATATACCCCAAATAATTAGTTATTTATATAATAAAAATAGAAGTTATGTTTATAATATTAATGGAAGTTATGTTATTTTTATTATTCATATAATAATAAAAATAGAAGTTATCAGTAACAAATACACAATAAAATTAATAGACGGCTCATTCAAAACGGCTCAAAAAAACATACACAAAATAACCAAATTAAAAGGTATTCAAACATCATGCAATACAAAAACTTTTCATAAAACAGAAAAAAAAATAGAACAAATACCCATCATTAAATAATACCAAAATTAAAAAAATAACCATGCTTAAAAATAAAAAAATAAGCAAAAGAAATGAGAAACTATGCTTAATGTATGGTGGTCAATAGATTACTGACAGATCGAAGCCACCTAGTGGGAGCACTTTTCCCCAATTACGTTTTTAGCGTCGAGAACAAAGGAGTTGACCAACCACTAACTTCTAATAAACATGCTTTAACGGTCTCTGGTTATGACTCATTTGTCTCAGTTATGACGTCAATAACTAAGATATTTTTCCCTAACCTTTTTTATCTAGGTAGATTAAATAACCAGGTTTTCTTTATAACTGGGATCTGTTGTAATGGATACCCACTGATAACCTGGTTATTAAAGATCAAGAACTTAAATAACTAGGTTATTTCTGCCAGTGGACGCATAGCAATAGAAGACTTTATTTTTTGTAAATTTCATTGTTGTAAAAATCTAAGCTTTTATTGTTGGGATGGCAACTACAGCCTATCATGCAAATACAGCAGCACTCATCCGATTGCCATGACAACGAATAATCATCATAAATTAAAAAATAGAAAAAATTCTGTAGAAAACTACCCAAGCCGAGTTTGTCCTGCACATTACTTTTTTTGAAAATAATTTTATTTTTCCAATCTGTTCAACATAATCATTTATGTCGGCCTTTAACTAGAAATTTGTACATCCTTGTACAAACCAAACGACTCGAACTTGGGTAAAGCAGAATTTTGATTCTCATTAATTTCAGCTGTTACTTGAATTGTTGTCAATTCCTTGACGTTATCGTCATCCTTATTTTCGTCGAAAATGTATAGCTTTTTGCTAAACTGATCGAAGAGAAGGACGCCCTCATAAACATTCGAATAACACCGGAAAGATCCTGAAGGGATGAAATCGATCCTGACGTCGCGCCAAATCGCACTTTCTGTATCATATACTGCGCACTTGTTGTATGTTGGTTGTTGGTTCGAAAACGTAAAGATGAACAATTTTGTACCTTGAGCAATCATTCTTTTATCGTCGAACAACTTCAAACCGCCGAAAGCTTTCCACGATCCAGAAACGGGACTGATCATAGCGATTTTGTCAAGTATACGCACCTCTTCATTAGTGAAAACGTAGAGAAAATGACACTGGCTGTATGATAACAAATATAGAGTTTCACCCACGTAGGCGCAGTCTAAAAATTTACCAATACTGCACCGGACAATTTTCCACTTGTTATTGCTGATAATAAAATACTGAATAATTGTTTCGTCTTTCTTGCTTCCAACAATATAAATTCTGTCATCAGCAACGCAAACATGAATATCTTGGACGGATTCAGGGAGCGATGCTTTCACAATGGCTTTGTTGGTCTGCCAATTGTAGAGAAGAAAGGACCGATTGACATCATTTTCGTGAGAACTGACAGAAATCCCACCAAGGATATAGAAAGATGCGCCATATTGGATCGGTATAAAAACACCTTCGCCAAAGAGGAATGGTAGATCGGAAATAATGACATCTTCTTTAGATTTTCCATAACAGTCACCAATTTTAAGATGACTTTCAAAAATCCTTCTGGAATCTTTTAAACACTTTTCATATCGAATGAATAGAAAGAACTTCAACGGCATTTTTGATTTTGATTCCTTAACTCTGGTATTCTTTACATCACAATCTCTGAGTTCAGATTTTAATTTGAATTTTGGCAGAGTATTAGCTTTGAAGTATTCCTTATAGAATTTATACGTAAAGAGGTCATTAGCCATTAGCTCTGACATGAATTCTCTTGATATATTGTCATAGTTAAGTTTAGGCAAAAGTTCCTGTAACTCATGTGTTTCTTTACTTTTACCTTTATGCCATTTTAGGAATCCTATTAAAAAAGTATCTCCAATGGCGAAATTGTTCTTGTACATACTTCCCATTAATTCTTTCATCTGAGAAATGCTTAGATCATTAAAACTTCCATGTTGAACGATTTCTTGTAAATTATCTAAAACAAAACAAAGTATATCAGAAATGACATGTTTTTCCCCGTAAAGGCTAATAACGTTCCACACTTCGAGATAATTGTCTTGGCTAATCGATTCCATAATCACATTCCAACAATGTTCTACGAGTTCCTTGAGTTCTAACAAGCTAGCAACTTTGTGAATTTCTAAAACAGTTGCAACATCTTTGTTATTGATGTCCTCGGTGGATTCCATATAGATATAATCGAGAATGATGTTCATTATGTTCAAATTGATAAAGGAGAAATCCAAGAGTTTCAGTTTAGAGCTTCTGGTCGCTAATTGTTGCTCGAAGTAGGTAGATGCCCGAGCTAGAACCTTGCTATTTGCTCTGATTTCACCTCCTTTGCAAACAAGGAAGACGTCCGCCAAACCCTTGTCCAGTCTTAATCGCTTGGATGTCGATGGCGAAAAACATTTCGAATCTTCTGTCGGGAACTTGAATTTTCTGTAAAAAGAAAATTAAAAGCTTCAGACATTCGTGATGCATAAATATTATCATGGATATTAAGCTAATGATATTCTTAATTATTATTTTGCCAACATATTTCAGAAATGCTAAATACAGAAATTTTAAATTTAAAGCAAATTTTAATATACGTATTAGGTTTCTGCTATATTTAAAGAAGTTGGCATTTATACTTTCGACTGTGTCCATGAAATCTTAGCATTCACTTTCAAGCAAAAATAATGCCTACTGTATGAAATAAAACTGAAATTACTTTATAATTTGCGCCGCTAAGCTTCCAAATGTTTTTTACGAGGTGGTACCCAAAATATCCTAGAATTCCGCCCAAACCAAAAACAGTACGAGGTTCTGCCGCTAGATGCTGCTTGGTGCACCTTTTAGCTGCTGCTCTGCCAGTAGTTATTGCTATTTGTGTTCCAACGTGTTCTTGTGCTTCTGCAAATTTCCAAAGTATTCGATCTGGTCATACTGTCAACAGGGAGTTTTACTGCGAGGTCTTGAAAAGGCTGAGAAAAAATTTAGCGCAAACGGACCGAATTGTGGAAGAACAAAGACTGATTGCTCCACGATGACAACGCCCCCCCGATCATACCTCGTTGTGAAGGAATTCCTAGCAAAAAACATGGCAACGGTCTCCCTACTCTCCTGACCTATCCCCCTGCGACTTCTACCTCTTCCCTAAAATGAAAGGCCGACGTTCTGACTCCTTTGAAGATATACAAGTGGAATCACAACTGGTCTTGAACACCCTACAGGCTTCGAACTTCCAGGAGTGCTTCCAAATATGGGAAAATCGCTGGGATAATTGCATACGTACTGGAGGTGATTACTTTGAAGGTGACAGTGGAAATATTGGTGTAAGATACGTTTTCTGCTTTTTACAAGAAATTTCTCGGAAATTTTGTTAGCACCTCTATTATATTTAGCTTAATCTAATATCTGACAGAATTCTTTCTTTCCATTTATTGATGTGCAGTGTATTTGCAATATTTTATGAATGCACTTAAGTACATTTGGAAGAAGATTTTGCTGTCGGATATGTCATTGTAACTTATCCCAAACATTTTCTAGGGAGTTTAGATCTGGTAACTAAGGCGGTCAGGGTAAATGATCAGAAGTTATCTCCGTTCTCGTTAAACCAATGCTGAACGAACGAATACGATGAACCGTGCATTGTCGCCCATGAAGAAGTCATCGCCTGCAGGATAAAATAAAACATTGTAGGATGGACTTGAGCGGCAACAATGTTCAGATAGTCCGTGGATCGCACCCGATCATTCATGAATACTAAACGAACAGTTTAATACAAGCAGAAGTTCCATATCATGACACCACCATGAATATTTTCAGTTGACCTGATACGGAATTCTGGATTCATTGCTTTAAAAGCTCATTGATTTATGAAGCTTCCGCCAAATCCTCTCTGTTGGAACAAAACAGCGGTTCTAGGACAAATGACCCCGGACAATTCCCCCCAGGACTATTGCCTTCCAAATTGCCTCCTACAAGTACTCTAAATTAATAAAATGTTTAAAAAAAATTTAATTTTGTTTTTATTTTTCATAATGGCCGACCATTATCTAAGGGTGGTGGCCTATTTTCGTTTCCCCAACGGAATTTTTTTACCTTTAATTCGACTTAAAAATCTTGATTCAAAAAGATATCAATGTAGTCAATTTTATGCAGCGAAGTCCACCCAAACGGCAAGTAGCAGAAGCAAATGAAATTAATGCACACTTAGAGGGTTCCTTAAGCTGTGTCTCAACGTATTTTTTATATCAATTGGTTAACTCTTTATGGAGATATTAATTTATTTCTAAAAATAAATAAATGGCTTAGTATTCATATCAGCTAACAAAAGTCAACAAATTCAACATGAACAAGCGAATTCATTAAGATGAATAATTTTTGTAAATGAACTGTTTGGATCTCATGAGCCCTATTTTGCGTTATAAAGCATTTTTTATAATCCCCCTCCTTCCGTAATCCCCCCTCTTTTTTTTTTTTTTTATCTTTTTCTCCCTTTTTATGAAAAAGCAGGGGAACGCATTTTCTGTGTTAGAAGTCGCAAGTACAAGGGCCACTGTGACAGTACATCTGCGCTTTCACATCAAATTTCTCTAGTGTGTACTATATATGTAGAAATTGCATTGCGCACTAGGTGAAGCAGTTTGAACCAATGGTTGCTTATACCTCGAGAAAAGTCTCGAAGTCCAATGATCTCGAAAGAGACAGGTAACAAGATTCGCAGGAAATCCAAGAAGATGGGCTATTATAAAAGTACAATTGCGACAATCCACGGTATGACATATCTTACGAAGCGTCTGCGTGTAAATAATGCAGATTACATCTCCTTTACGCCCATATATCAGACAACATGTCATAATTGCGTTAACAATGATCTGTCAATGTCTCGCTGGTCACCACAGTTCCAGAAAGTGTAGCTGGGCCTCGCCGCTGCCACAACAATTGGGCAATCTGAAATAACACATCTCCAAAGTAATATGGAATCGATATTCCAGATGGCGATAAACAAATCTAGACGGAAAAGCGACAACTCAGACTCCAGGACCATCTAAAAACATCAAAGAAAAACTGCGGGAAAAGACGCTATCACGATAAAAGCCGACAAACGTAACTCCACAGTGACCCTGTACGAAAAGGAGTACCGGAAAGACGTCTTAAACTTTATAGAAGATAACAACTTCAAACCCATTGATAAAGACCCTATCAATTGGTTGAATTAAAAGCTTGTTGTAATGAAGACCCATTTCAATCACCTTTCATACAACATGGACCATACGTACGATTATATCTGATATCTCTTTTCATTAATTACAGTTGTGTTTGGTTCGGTCAGGAGTGAATAAATACTTTAATGTAATGTCTTTTTCCTTTGCACTCTTCTTTTACGTTATAGTTTGAACTTTCTGTTCAAGTTATAGCCAAACCACTGGTATCTCATTGGACCCATCTCAGTTATAATAACGCATTAACTATTGTGAAAATTTATTACTAAACTGGTTGAATCAACATTATTGGTCAATTGGAGTGCTTAATGTGTGTTATTTAAATGAGAAAACATTAAATTACATTTTACTCAGCACTCGTTTCAACTGCATGAAATGAATTGTAATGCAATACTAAATGTAAAATTTGATATTAGCTAAAGTTTATTATGCAGTATAGTACGTATTAAAAATGATATCCGCATATAATAGATTCCATTACACGATACTGCCATTATATTTTATTTTATTATTCACGATACTGCCATTGACCTTAAATTTCATTCTCGTTTTGTACATTTAATCTAGAAATATTTTGATACCTACTCTAAGCATATAAGTTTTTTTTTTTGTAGGCATATTTTATCACTGTTCTATAATATTCTGTTTCTTCAGAGTTCTTTAAGTATGAGACATTTAAACATTTCACGGCTTCGCTGCCTGTTTTATACCTTGAAAATGTTATTACAATCAATAATTCTGAGCAAATTTAATTATGGTATGAAAATTGGTTTAATGGTTTAAATCGTAGTATCTCGAAATTAGAGCGTAAACTTAATTCTGTGATAAAATTGATTAACTCTTGAAACAGATCGGTTAACTGAACTAATTTAATTCTCAAACATTGATTGATCTCCACTTTACAAAAGTTATCCTTAAATATTACTTGTTAAGATTTGCTTCCTTTCTCTGTTTCCCTATTTTGATGTCGTTCGAGATGCATAGATTTAATTAAATGAAAAGAAAATTATTTCATAATAAAATAGATATTTTGATTACTTATTTAATACGACTAATAATAGTTGACTTAATAGCTGACTTGAACTTTAATTTAGCTTTTTTTTGTATTGTTACATTTTTATTATTCCCATTCTAGACTATGGGAGCGAACTTATTCATATTACGAAGGATTTTAACAAACTTTTATTGGTTATTACTGAATTTAATAACAAGAGAAAATTCAACCAAAAAACTGTTTGATAAGCCCCTGTGTTGTATACCTAGGGACGAAAACCCGCATAATAATTAAACATAAAAGAAACGAAAACGTATAATTCTAATAAGAAAAAAAAACAGATTCGATCTATAAGACCTAAAACATCTATATATATAAAAATAGATTGCTGTTCGTTAGTCTCGCTAAAACTGAAAAACGGCTTGACCGATTTGAATAATTTGTTTTTTGTTTTGTTTCCTCTAATACAGGGGTGGTTTAAAAAAATAAGAATAGGGAAAACCCAAAGGAATAGTTGAGAAATCGAAAAATTCAAAATTGGTAGTTTTATCGGATTACTTTTAATACTTTTAATAGATGGCGTTCGTGGCGGACCTATCGTCTAACTGCTTTTAATATACATATAAGGCGTTCGTTGCGCCTATATAAAACTGTCATTTCTTTTATGGCGGTTATGTCAAATTTATTACAATTTCGATCTGCCATTTTGTAGGTTTAGACACAACTTAGTTTAAGGTTTTCAATAATGATGCAAGTCTTTCGCGCAGGAATACAATGTATCTTTTATTTTCTACAGAGTCCGCCAAAAAAAATGTATACACACTTTACTGGATATCATCTATAATTTTTTCTGTAACAGCAAAGTCGAAAGCTTACACCCCAATATTATTATATGTATTGAATGAAGATGATACCGATAAAAGACATTGCCACAATTGCCACCTAGACATACGAGATTACTGATAAGAGTTTTGCTAGGAAATGGACAGGAGCAACTGTTCGCCGTACTCAAAATATCTCAACGCTTATGATAATCACTTTGAACAGCTGTCGTAATTATAGAAGTCAAAGAGGATTTATATTCATCGCTTGATGCTTGTATGAATTTAGTGTTACAACTTTTAGGTAGTTTTTTTTCTTTTGCTGAAGTGTGTATACAATTTTGGCGGACTCTGTATACAGGGTATTCTCGAATAACGTATGCAAACTTGAGGGGGGGGGGGGATAGAGGGATCAAATCTAAGCAACATTTATCTCTTTCATTTTTTTCTCTGGGGCATTGTTTTTGAGATAAAAATGTTGAAATCCTACCTGCAGGAAACAGTTGTTTGGATTCTATGGGGATACTTAAAGACTTTGGTGTACGAGACACAAGTGGGATCTCATGAAGAGCTGGTAGCCAGAATCACCATAGCTGCGGACCAGATTCACGAAGAACCAGAGAGTTTTGAACTTTTTACGTCAGTCCATGCGGCGACGTTGTGAAGCATGCATTCATTGCCAGAGGGAGTTAATTAGAACAGTTATTGGAAAACGTTTGCATGTTTCTTAAAAAACAAGTCACATTATTGTCCTGTATGTAGTGTGTTTTTTGTTCTTTTTATTACATGATTGACCATGATTTTGACGTGTTCCAGAATTACGGGTTGAGTGGCATATTACGTCTACGCGACGTCCAACATTTTTTTATCTCAAAAACAATACCCAGAGAAAAAAATGAAAGAGGGAAATGTTGCTTAGATTTGATCCCTCTATCACCCTCCCCCCCAAAGTTTGTACACCACCCTGTATACATAAATATGAAAAACTATATTTTTCTCCGAGCGACGCCGGGTACTTCAGCTAGTTTTCAATATAATACGATTACTGACAAACAGATGTTTCAGAAAAGAAATAATCATTTCAAACAAGTTAAAGATAAGGAAAGTTTTTTTTCGGAATAGTTCGGAATAGGTGGACGGAATTATAAGACCATTGAAACAAAACAACGAATTACGCTTCGTATCAACTAAAACATTTAGCTAATATCTAGCTTGTTTGCCATTTAAACGGATCACGTCAATGGGATGGCTCGTCATTGACTTAACCAGGTTATGTAGTCTTTCAAGGGGTATATATTCCCATGTCGGTTTAATTGCACTTTTCATATCGTTTACGGTAGTATTTCCATTTGATTATACGCTTCGCACAACATAAGCCAATAGATTCTCAATCGGATTGAGATCCGGACTACATGCTGGCCGGTCCAAAACTAGGTGTCCATGAACCACAGCCACTGTTGAGTTAACTAGGCATGGTGAACGGGGGCATTATCGTGTTAAAAAACAACATCGGAATCATTCAATTCGTCTTTAAATGACAATAGGTAATTCCCTAAAATGTCGTGATAGTCGTTTGCTCTGGATTTTGAGCGAACTAATGCAACACTCGATTTTCCTGTGCAACGAAAGCCGCCCGGATCCTAACAGATCCTCCTCCTTGTACACGTCTGAAAATCATTCCTATATAATCTACACTATCGTGTATCAAAAAAAATATTGATTGGGCCTTCTATCCCTGTATGAACTAGAACTACGGTCATGCATTAAAATCTTCGTTAATCGTAAAATCAGCATTACTGGAATTAAGTTAAGTGTCGGTAAAGCAAATGTTACAGCGTATAATGTTGTTATATTTCCTGATATTTAATTAGTTATTTCGTAGAACAACTATAACTTATCTGAACAGAGATATTTAAAGTATAAAGTAAGTTTATTATTTTTTGCTCCTGAAGAATGGAACGTGATGTACATTGAAGCAAGCTACGAGTACAGTATAATTCGCTTAATACAAATTCCATGGGGACAAGATGTTATTTCGTAAAATCCGAAATTCGTACTATCCGAAAAGTGTATATACTGCGTTAAATTTTATACTGTAATAAATTTGTTAAGTTTATACTAGAAATACAAACTTTAATGCAATCAAGGATAGTTGATTGCTTTCGTCTACTTAGCAGTTTCTTATTTATGAAATAATTGATTTTAAAATAGTTATCTCATCTGGAACATCATTTTGGCACAAGATTTTAGGATTTTAAAGAATTCCTTATCCTTCTTGGAATAGGAACTTCCTATTCATTTCTTTCATAGGCATTGCTTTCTTTATCCGATCCACCATTTTCCTTTTGTTGTCGTATTATCCGAAAGTTTCACAAAAATTTTTCGTGTTAATAGGATGATTTTAAAACTTGTACTAAGTGGAATTTGTATTAAGTGGATTATACCGTTTCATGCAAAGTGGATTATACAGCTGTTGAACAAAACCAACTTCGAAAGAGTCATGGCAATTTATAGAATTGTCGGTTTCTATAAAATATCGAGAACGCAAAAGACACAAAAATTATATTGTGTGCCCAAATGAAAAGGAGACTTTCACTGTAGCGCCGATGTATCTAATCGAAGTTGGTCGATAGATGTAGCGTCACCCCGGCTCCCAACGTCCAGAAGCAGCTCACTCTGCCATGAAGGCGGAAAAGTGATGCTCAGTTTCTTTTTCGACGAAGAAGGATCCATACTCCTCGTGTGCCTAGAACCAAAAACTCATCGAAACGGGCCATGGAAAATAAGCGCAGAGAGAAACTGCAAGTCCCGTACAGCCCCGACATTTCCCCATGTGACTCCCATGTTTTCGGCCCCTTAAAAAATCACTGGCAAGTCATCGGTTCACCTGCGACAAGGAAATGCAGAACACCATGGAAAAAGTGTCCGTATGCAACCCGGGAGTTTCAACGCTGAAGCCACCATTCGCTTCCTGCGCTTTGAGATCAGTACATCATTATCAAAGGCAATTATGTGTAGTCGTCATGCTACACATTAACTGTGTCAAATATTCTTTACTTAAAATATTCTGTAATTAAAATATTCGTTAGATATAGCCGTAGTCTCCTTTTCATTTGGGCACACCTTATACGTGTATATAGCTGGAAGAAAAAAAAAACGTATCCATCACGTGGACGGTCGAGTGCCGATACGCTGATTTCCAACAGAAACTGTGAAACCTGAATGCAAAGTTGAACGGATAGGACCTGGCAATGTATGGGAACTTCGGGAGATCTCACCGAAGAAGCCTTAAGCATGCTTGATGACAGGGGCTTACCAGAAACAGCATAGTGTATAAATTCCTCAAATAACAGCCACGTAAATGAGGGAATACCAATGGTATTTCTGAAGCAAAACTCTCTGGACATTGGGAAGAATGGGTATTCATGGCCGAAGGCCCCTATGAGTATAACCTACTTAACCCTTTTTAATCTTTTAAAACACAATGTTTTATCCCCCACTCGTTCTCCATTTTATGTTCTCGATTTTTTATCCCCACTTTAACCTGCCGACCAGGTGGCCGAGAGGGCTAGGGCGTAGGCTTTCTAGTCCTCGAGTCCGCCTGGCCGTGGGTTCGAATCCCGCCGTGGGCATGGATGTTTGTGTTTGTCCCGGGCTACGTACAGATATAACTTATGTAAACGGCGCAAATTAACCTTAGTAGTCGACGCCAAAAATTTCTAATAAACCAACCAACCTTTACTTTTTAACCTCACTTATCTCCCACTTTTTAACTCTCATTTTTTATCCCTTACTTTTATCCCCATTTTTATGACCCCCATTTCTTATTCCTCAAGTTTTTACTTTTTATCCTCTCATTTTTATTCCTATTTTGATTCACTATTTATCTCCCACCATTTTAGCTCCCGCTTTTTATTATTCATTTTTAACGACTTTTCCTCTGCTTTTTATCCTACATTTTTATACCCCCTTTAAAATTTACGTTTCTCTCCGTTTTTACTTTTTTTCTCTCAATATTTACTCTTTTTTATCCCATTTCTAACTCCACTTTAAGTGGCCAATTTCTTTGAACTCGCGTTTCCGCTACTCTCTTCTATCTTCCTTGGGGAGATTAATTTCATGTTGGTATTGTAAATGTCAACAAATATGGCTTTGCAGAATTCTAGGAATCCATGGAAAGGTCTTTTAATTAAAAAGAATAAAGTCTCATTTTTATCTAAAAACGGTTTATTAAGAGCGAAATCATCTTTATAAATATTATTGAAGTTTTTTTTTTTTCATTATCTAGAGATTTAATCTGTTCTTCGCTAGCGAAGTCAATCAGCTTGGTGGAGTCTTCCAATAACGAGGCAGGGAGTGAATCGCTACATCAAAGATAAAAGTAAGCACCTCTACTTACAGGGTGCGTACGCTTTGTGAAAAACAAAATTCAAGGACTTTCAAGACTTTTCCAGGACAAATGTAGGCTACCTTCAGTTAGTCGTTTTTAGTAAATCATATTGAGTTGTTATTTCACGATCCAATTCTTTTATTAATCCCATTTTCTCATCTGCCGATTTTCTGAAGCTATTGGATTTGACAATAAAATCAAAATTTCTTTCCGTTTCTGCCCTTTGTGCCATTTCATCCGCAGATTTTAATAATACTGCCACATCTTTTTCAATACTTTTCTTTTTCTTTTTCATTTGATCTAAATCATCTTGGATTGCCTTTCTTTTTTTGACTACTGAAACATGTGTTTCCTCTTTTGATTTCATTTGTAAATAAGCCATACATTTTTGTCTGGCACTTCCAACACTTAATAGGAGGGATTTGGAGAGATTAACATTTTTCAATCCCACCAACATATGAAATGTGATCATATATAATCCTTTGAGATGTAATAGAATTTTCCTGCATATTTTCAATAAGTTCCTTATTTATCGAATAACATCTTTCCAGAAATGCTTGTCCATGTGATAAAAGTAATAGAGACTGAATAATATTCCACAACTGTTTGAAGGATGGATTTGAAGACATATATTTATTAAACAATATATCAATTCTTGATGCCTCTTCAGTTGAATCAAAATTTATGAAACCTGAGTTTATTTTTGCTACATTAGTTAAAAATTCTTGCCATAACACACTGTCACACTCTTCAGGCTGGAGGCGATGCGCATCTACAAGAAGTGTTAAAATTAATTTGAAATTTTTCACACACGAATGTCCATCTGTGGCCATTAATTGGGGTCTAAATACCTCAGGTGACGAACAAGAGAATACTGCATGGGGTTTTTAACTAGTAGTTGAAAGTAGTTCTTGTAAAAATGTTCTGCATTGTATTCAGAAATCCATAACTTGCCGCTCACTAACATTCTTTGATATCAAACTCTTTATTATTGTTTCTGCTTGAAAACCAATAACAATTCTTTTGTAATGGCAACACACATTGCTATCATTGAAATCTAAGTTAAAGAGCTGTATAATTGAAGATGCTTCATCCATTAAAGTCTTCTTAATAAAGCGATTCATTAAACTTCTAATACTTTTCTCCATATCCTTACCCAGAAATGGAGGCAATGGTTTATCTGCCTGATATCCTTTTAAAAATGGCAATAGCCGTTTAGCAACTGAATTAAAAACAGCGCAACTTCGGTATGGTAAAAGGATCTTGTAAGAATTTGTGTATTATATCAAAGGAAGCAGTGCTAGGATTTTTAAATACTTTTTTGCTAATTTCATTATCGTATTTTTCAAAATATGACCAAAGTTCAATAGCTCTCTCACAAGCAGGTGAATTTTCCAGCCTTCTGTGTGGACAAAATTTGAGTAGCATTTTTGGTGCAGCTATTTTATCTACAAAATCTTCTCTTCTTGCAGGAGAATCTTTGAATAATCTGTACATGCTTGTAAGAAGTTTTTCAATTCCCCATCCACTAGCCATGGATCCATGTCTACATGAATTGTTCATTATATGGAGGCCACAACTACCAACATTTAAAAGTGACACATTAAAATCAGAAGAAATCGAAGCTTGAAACGAATCAAAAAATTTCCAGTTCACATTCGGCCCATCCATTGATAATTGAAGAATATTTTTGTTGGCAGGCATTCAAAACATTGTCGAAATAGTTCCATCATTTTATCTGCTGTTGCATGTCCCAAGAAGACTGAACTAAAATATCTTGTTTGGATTTTACCATCTTCCCATAATCTAACGTGAACATCCATTTGTTTTGTGTGAGTAAATTTGTTTAAACTCTCATCAAATAAAATTACGAAATGTTTATTTTTCACGTTTAATATTACTGACAAGAAGGGATTTAAAATAAGGAGCCAAGCCAAAGCAACAGATGTAGGCACATTTTTTTTCTCCGCAGGAGAAATTTTCTGCTATCACACTGTCCGGAAACATGAGTTTAAATAATAAATCGTTACCAGCACATGAACGATAGGAATAATGACTTTTAACTACCTTGAATGCCCAAAGTGTTTCGGCTTTGATCGTCGCTTTTTTCTCCCGAGGAATTCGCAACGTTGAAGATGATGAGACGGAAGTTGTTGGCATATCTTTACTAGATTTATCCACTAGCAGCTGATCAAGCGTATTGTTTTTATCACGTTTTTCGAAGAGCGAACGAAGTCTTTTACCTTTCATGTGGCTCCTTAATGCAGATTCACCCATACTGGAAATATCCACGTTCTTCAAGCATAAAACACATTTTGCAATGTGACGATTATTAATATCTTTTGATATCCAACTTGCATAGACAGAATTTTTAAGCCAAAGTTCGTTGAATGAACATTTACCCATATTTCGAATGAAAATTTTTTTTTTATTAGCGTGCCTTGAATTATTAGTGAATCCAGCAGAAAGCGTTAGAGACTACAACGACAATTTTATGAAACGGTGAATTAAAGAATGAACTATAAATGGTCGGTTTTCAAGGATTTTCCAGGTTCATCTAAGAAAACCTTCATTTTTCCCGAATATTTAAGGCCTTGAAAAAAATTATGAAATTCAAGCATTTTCAAGGTTTTCAAGGCCGCGTACGCATCCTGTACTTACTACAAACATCGTAAAAATTATTGGTTTGATTGCAATACAGTTTAAATATAAAAGATCTCCATAACGTCCGTTGCAAATAACTTGCGTTTACGTTTTCGAATGATGCCTGAACATATCTTAAAACTACCGAGAAACCCATTTTTTTGTTTTTTTGTCATAATCACGGAACGAGTGAAGAATGCATCCAATCTGAAGGAAAGCGAGAGTAGAAAATACATTGTGCATTTTTAGAGAGCAAACGTTGAGATAAATATAATATTAAATAGACTAAGTAACTAAAGTGGGCTTTTGTTTTCAGTTGGATGAGTTTATTAAGAATTGGTTCTTCTACTCCTGATAAGTGCGCGATTTTACGTTTCTTCATCTAATTATACGCCGAGAATTGTGTAAATTTGAAATTAATTATATTATTTATACAATTTTAATTTATATTTAAAGAATGCTTTTAAGAATGCTTTATATTTTGGCGAAGATTTAAACAAACACTTTAAGCTTTTAAAGCTGCCCAATGAAAGCTGCCTAATTGGATTGTATGAACCTATTTACAACGAAGGCAGCCTGATCAAGCCTTATTCAGTTCAACATTATAAGAATGTTCATGTTCATATAAACTATAATTATGATAGAAATGCTTGTAAAATTTTACTTGAAAGTATTTTTAAATTAATATAGTTCATAAACAGATATGCTCTTTGAATATATATTTTTATTCTAATAAATTTGATATTTTAAAACTATTATTATTATAAATCTTTAAATTTTTTTATCAAGTTTATCGAAAAATTTATAGACCTACAGTGAGACCAAAAAGATCCCATGTTCATTGAACATCATTTTTAGAGAATCTGAAAAATTAAACTACTGGTCTATTCTTTAATTTAAGAGCTATCGGTTATTGATATTTACAATGAGATTTAAAATGTTTATGCATTAGAAATATAGACACATGCATTTATAAGGTATTGAGCAGCTAAATTCATTTTGGTACTTGGGACCTTTTTTCAACTCGCTGTCAGTTGATTTTGTAGTACCTCTTTATTTTTGCTAAGTTTTTCATACTGATGATATCTGCATATAATTAAAGATCTTAATTAACCCTTTTAAAAGTAATCATTATATATTCACAATCTGTGCTTAATTTACCTTATTTTAATTGGAAAGGATTTTCCATTAATTTTCGGTTTTTAATTTATTATTCTAATTTATTGACCATGTATAAATTATAGTACCATTAATACCTTTTAGTGTGACTTTATTTAATAGGGTACTTTATTTAAATTAATATTATAGAATCTCTATATTGCCAGTCTAAAGATATACTTGAAAATTATAATTATTATGAAGAGTACCGGAATTAGAGAAATTTCATGCTTTCTAGACTAAAATACATCAACGGATACTGATCATTCTGACTTTCTATACAGGGCCCTGCAGGGTGGACCATTAAAAAGTAGAATAGGAATATCTGTACGAGCCAGTCTCTATCTCTTTTTCTTCATCGATAAAATCGAGTTCAAAACTTTAAAAGTTCCACACTTTCAGGGCTTTTATCTCCTAAACGGTTGGATCAATTGAAAAAACACCAAGAATAAAACATTTCTCGAATATTGTGTACAATCTGATTATACCATTAATAATAGGGGTTCCCATTTAAGATTTCAAAGTTATCCCCCCTCAAAAGCGGGTGGGACAATTTTTTGGCTAATGAATTCCCCCCTCGAAGTAATTCACTTTTGATTTTGGACATTTTTGTCGTACAATGCTTTGTTTTCGAGATATTTCCATGTCTACACTTAAATGGAACACTTAAAAGGGTGTTGCAAAAATAATCAGGACAGTATTGCTCGGTAGCCTATCCTCTCGCTTCAGGGGCCGCTTCATAAAATGATAATTGGAAATTTTATTTTGTTAGCCCATTTACGCTGAAATTGGTAAAAATGGAAATTGAGACTTCATATCTCAAATATATACTAGAGAGATCCCGTCAAAACTTAACGGTAAACAACCCATCTCCATCTTGTTTTCCCTGTAATGTTGTTTATTGTTATCGTCTTATGTGCTGGTCCCTGGCGTTGGAATTAATATTCCCGTAAACCAGTACATCAAGACTCTCATTATCCTTCTGGGTCCCTGGCGTTGGGATTAATATCCTCGCAAACCTAGCTAAGGACTTTTCATATCATCTATTATTATTCTAATCATTCACGAGTGGGTCCCTGGGGTAGAATTAAGCTTCTCGCAAACTTGACTTGTTTTCTTTTATCCTTAAAGCTAGGTGCGTCCTTCTTAGGACGGCTTCTTTAGCACACACTTAGCTGCGAGGTTACTCCCCCTCTGGTTCTATACAATTATATTTTAGGATTATGATGGCTTCGTCCAAATTAACCACGTTGGAGTCAGCTAAAATGCCATTGCTAGTGGCAGATGGTACAACTGTGTCCTGCGAAAAGGCCTACCGGGATGCCTGCTTGGATGCTAGGTTTGCTGATTTTGACCTAGTGTTCAACGAAATGTTAGAAGCTCTCCGGGATGAAACAAATGCTAAGTATAGGGCACTGGAAGAAAAAGTCGAATCCCTACATAAAAGTTTTGAAGAGAAGTTCGATGGTATCAACAAGGAAATCAAAGACTCTCGTAGAGATGTCATTGAAAAGATAAGCTAACTGAAAGAAGCCTTTGGGAAATGCTCCGGGACTCCGAAGGCAGATAACTCCAAGGAAGATACACCTGTTGATAACAGCAAGGTAAGTAATGTTTTTAATAATATTGCCTGTGTTAAAAGTTTAGAGTCTATGGATATAATTGAAAATAGTGACTGCTCGACAGACGGTGGCTATAAGAGAAGTCACTCTGATGGAACCGATGAAGAAGTGGATAGCAGTCCCTGGATTGGTGTTGCTAATAAAAAATTCAGAAAAGGCACGAGGATCGATAACCTAAAGACCGTCTCCAGAGTAAACGAAGAAGTCGTCAGCGCGACTAGAATGAGGAATCCGAAGAATGTACAAGGTCGTTCGGCTAATAAAGACCATAGGATCACGAAGAGGTATGTACCGCCAATTATCGTGCGGACTCATGGCGTCCCGTTTAAGACGATTTTAACTGAGCTCGAAAAGCATGTTCCAGTGGAAAAGATCACCGTTCATACGGACAGAGCTGAAACCGTCAAAATTAAATGTGAAGATGAAGAAACACACAACAGGTTAGTCTCTGGAATTAAGTCTGATAATATTTTAAAAATTCAGCATCATCAACTGAAGTCGGAGAAGGTCTTGAAATACGTAATTCGTAATGTGGATGTTGCGTATGACCTCGATGACTTCCAAGAAGACCTAAAAAGAGCCAACTACTTCCCGGAAAAAGTTATTCGATTGAGGAAAGCCAAAGGATCCATTGATATGCCGATGGTTTTGGTTCTACTCTCGAACACCGAACACAACCAGTCATTGAACTTTCAGTGGAGGCCTTCGAGGGAACAAGAAGCCACTACAGTGTTACAACTGCCTGCGCTTCGGACACGAATCCATGGGCTGCACGGAAGATCCTCGTTGTAATAAATGTGCTGAGGGGCACCAGTCAAGAGATTGCCCCAAGATCAAAGGACAAGGTGTGGTGGACAGCACACATCAAGTTACACGAAATGTCCAAAATACCCCCAGGTTCAAAGGATGTCTAGTTCTAAAGTGCCAGCAGGCAAATCCTATGCTCCACGCCGGAAGAAAAAGGCCTCAACATCAACGACCTACCAGGTATGTATAAAAAATTAGGACCATCTTTCATCTGTTTTCTAATCAAGGTAAAAGTTACCCACAGTTGAGTGGGCTCCTTACGACCAACTAATTTTAGTATGGCTGCACAACGTTATACTGTAATCAACAAAGGTTGAACTCCGGTGCGTGATATGGAACGCTAGGGGCATTCCCCGAAAGCGTATCGAGTTTCACAACTTTCTGATAAAGCAAGAAATCGACGTTGCTTTCCTCTGTGAAACTCACCTCAAACCAAGCCAAGACGTCAAGCTACCTGGCTATTGTGTGTACCGTAAGGATCGAATGGATTCAAATGCTGCAAGATGTGCGTCTGGGGGCGCTGCGATCATCATTAAGAAGGGAATTCAACACCAAGAATTAGTATCCAAGTCTTATGCAGGTATGGAATCGGCCTCCATCATTATCAATGACGTCTCCTGTGGTGAAGTGAAGTTCGTGGCGCTCTACAATTCACCTAAACATTATCTTGACATTTGCGAGCTTGATGAACTCTTCAGTGGTGACACTCCAGTCGTCCTGGCTGGTGACCTAAATGCAAAACATCCAAGCTGGAACTCCAGAACGCAGAATTTCAACGGCATGATTCTATATAGGTACATACAAGGTAGAGATGATATCATCGCTGCTGGACCTGTGGAGGACACCTACTACTGCGACCACTCCCCTAGTAGTGACGTTTTGAACATCTCGCTCTTGAAGGGTTTCTTCAAACCGTACAATATCTTCACGATTGATGACCTTTCTTCTGACCACAAGCCTGTGGCGTTGAACTTTGACATAAATTTCCGAGAGGAACTCGTACATCATCAAGACTGGAAGCTCTACAAAGATATTCTTAAGGACTATGGCTACCATCCCGACGTTGCTTTCTGTACAGAGGACATCGATCAACTTGTTGATGACATCACCAGATGTATTAACAATGCCATAGAAGCTAGTAAGTATCCATCAGAGAATAAACCTTCTCATCGAATCCAACTCACTCCTGGAATCCAACGCCTAATTGCTGAAAGAAACAGGAGCCGTAGACTATGGCAACGCTATCGTGAACCTTGGCTCAAAACCAAGTACAACAGGTTAGTGCGAAGAGTTCAAGAGGAGATAAAAGAGCTTCGCGACGCTAGATGGAATGAAAAACTCAAAAGCTTGTCGGCTCGCGACAATTCCATTTGGAGTATGGGCAGAGCTTTACAGAAGAAGAAGAATGGTACGCTTCCTCCACTCCGTACACCACAAGGTGGCTATGTGCAAACCGATCAGGACAAGGCCCAAGTCATTGCAGATTCACTGGAAATGCAGTTTGTTACTCCTACCAACGATAAGCCCGAGAGCCAAAGCATGTCTCAGCGTGTGGAAGAAGGTATTGTCAACTTTGATGAAGTCCCACAGCATTTAACGAAGAACAGCATCGAGGCTGGAGAGGTCGCCACCATCATAAGTAAACTGAAAAAGAAGAAGGCTCCAGGAAGAGACAAGGTGAGTAATAACGCCCTTATAAATCTCCCGAAGAACTTTATTGACTTTCTCACTAATATCATTAACGTCTGCTGGAAATTTTCTTACTTCCCTGTGGCTTGGAAGCAATCTATTGTGTTGAGTATCCCCAAGCAGGGGAAAAATCCTGCGATTCCGGCGAGTTACCGACCTATTAGCCTGCTACCCACGATGTCCAAAGTGTTGGAGAAAACGATTCTCGTCAGATTCCTAGACCACTGTCTAGCAAATGACCTTTTTTGGAAGAGCAGTTTGGCTTTCGTGCTGCCCACTCTCGTCCGATGCAGATATGGAGGCTCGTTGAAGACCTGAGCATCCCCCTGAACCTCTCCAGGTACTGTGGGGTGGTATTTCTCGATGTCAGTAAAGCTTTTGACCAAGTGTAGCATGAGGGCCTTGTCTACAAAATGATCAGAGACCGGTTCCCTGCCGATTTGATTTTGTTGGTGAAATCCTTTCTTGACGGCAGATCCTATCAAGCCAAAGTTGGAGAAAATCTTTCCACGCCCCGTGTTGTAAAGGCCGGTGTCCCTTAGGGTTCTGTCCTCGGGCATGTGCTATTTAATTACTTTGTACATGATTTCCCGAAACCCGATAATTGTAATCTGTATTTTTATGCGGATGACACTGCCATTATGACATGGGCACACCAGCCGGCTCACGTTATCACTCGGCTGCAGTGCGCCTTGAAGCAGTTCGAAGACTGGTTTAACTGCTGGAAGTTGAACCTTAACGTCGGAAAGTGCAAGGCTTTGTACCTCAATAGGAAGCTCAAGCGTCCCCCAGATTCTCTTGTTCTGTTCAATAAGAAACTGGACTGGGTGGACAACTACAAGTATCTGGGAGTTATCATTGACTCAAGACTCTCATGGAACCGGCAGATGTCCTATGCTCTGAACAAAGCGAAGAGGGCTAAGTCCAGTATCATAGCTCTCATGGGTCGCAACAGCGCCCTCAGCATTGACAACAAGCTACTTCTGTACAAATGGATTATCCGGACCATACTCCTCTATGGTATGCCTGCGTGGGCGACTATCTGTAAAACCAGATGGAGTGAACTACAGTCATTCCAGAATGTTGCCCTGAGGACCATTGCTCAGCTGGACAGAAGGACGGTGAAAAATAGGAAAGAACAGCTATTCTTTCGTACAGCTATTATTTCTTTCCTATTTTTCTTCATTAATTCGAACAGCTGAGGTAGGCGTACCATTAAAACCCTCACTGATCATCTAATGATTTATTCTTTAAGAATTTACGCCTTAGGAAAGATAGTCCCGGCCTGCGAACTAGTAACTGCTCTAACCAAGTCCTAAGGTCATGCAAATAGCGTTTCGCTTTCATGGCCGCAGTGGCGCAATTGGTTAGCGCGTTGGCGGTCCGAGCCAAAGGTTCCTAGTTCGAATCTAGGCTGCGGAATTTTCTTTCCTATTTTTCTTCTCTTTTTATTTAATCAAGTCAGCAATATAGAACAGAATGCAACCTTTAAGTTAGACATGTAAATTTTTCTGCGATAACTGCTCTCATTTATGACAGTTCTCTTTGGTTTGGATGATTTGGAAAGGAGGAATTCCCGATCTGCGAGCTGAGTACCCGCCCTATCATTGGGTCTCCATCTTGTAACCTTGTAGTCTTTAGAAAAACCTGCTGTACCGTGTTCACGTAGTTCCTGGTTCAATTCCAGGTCTGGAATTTTTCCTTCCATTTTATTTTTCTCATAATATCATTACCTTATGCTTGGGGCATTATCTCCAGTTTCCTTTTAATAAGTTCTTTATCAGATGTTAGATCTCTTAAAATTATGCCAATCTTAAATTTTCCAAAGGACATTTCGAACTGATGTCTATACCAGTGTTGATTTCGTAAGAAATTTCGGCATTATATGGGGAGGTCAGATTGAGCAACAAATGTCGTATGAACATTGATCGTATTCCAATTAGTTACAGAATTACAACAGATCAAAGTTTTATTATTGTAATAGCAAATTTTTGTATTGACAGATCTCTTTTGCAAAGCTGGACAGGAAAGCACACGAATCTAATTCAATAGGGGACTCACAACTGGCTTCCATACGAAAGAACATACGAGATTTAATTCTGCCCTTTCATTTAAATAACTAATAGTTCATGCAAATTAATAGATTTAAAGTGGAAATTAAAACCAGATTATTTTATTATTAATGTTCTTCTATTCATTTAATAGATCCCAGATCTACTTTACATTCGGTAAAATCTATACTCAAGAGATCGTTTGAATTTTATTAGACCATTTATCTAAAATTTGAATTCCATAAGATCATATATCGATCTAATTTAAAATTTATCAAAATTAAATGATAATAAACCCATTTATGGTTTTAAAATTTAATCAACATGATCTAAATGACCCTATTTAAATTATTCATAGACATTATGTTTCCCATTAACAAATTGCGATAATTGAGGCATTTGTTTGCTTTCCCTTTCTTTCCATTTGCCAAATCCATCAAAATGCACCGAAATTGCGTTACGCAAACTTAGAGGGGAGCCTCTACTTGTATATCATCAACATCATTAACAGTTCATTCTTTGATAGGAGACGAGATTGTTTCCTAGAGTAACACACAAGCCTACTGATTGTCTTGAAAGTTGAATTCTCACATGTTAGGCCATAAAAATACAGTTTAATGTAAAGCGGAAGAATTTTTTTCTGTAGGAAAATGTTCTAGGGTTAATCATTGTCCAGGATTATATTCGGCGGTTGTATATTTCAAAACTAACGTCTTCACTTTTTTTATATAAGACAGAATGAAATCGTATGAAAATTCTCCATTGTATAGGTTCATTCGGATGAGTTTGTGCATTCATTCTTAATTTATGGTATTCAGTCTTTATTTATTTTATCAACCAGATATTGAGGTCGGCATATGACAAATGTAAATTTCAGCCGCCTCATATAAGCAAATTTACGAATGACATAATAAAATCCTTAGAATATTTGCGCGGACAACCATCTTCTACCAATTTTTTATGTCGTTCGTAAATTTGCTTATGACAAAACAGCTCTTTGTTCGCAGACGACGAAAAAGACAGGCCGCGGCACTGAAAAGTCACCTGATGTAGTATTAAATGGAACTTCCAGCGGGCTTTTAAAACTTTGAATTTTCCTCTATTCAGAGATCTGCGGAATGTGCGCCTGTCTTTTATAATAAAGATTTGAAATCTGCTCCAACAATTTGAATAACTCGTGTTCAACCAATAACTCAGCGTGTTCAACCAACACCTCCTAGAAAGAAAGCCTGTGCACTGAAAATTCATACATGATTCGAAAACATATGTTGAAATTTGAAAAAATAAAATTCCATCTCTACATGTGTGTTCGTAAGTGACCAATTTTGTGCAGCTAACTCCTCTGAAACGGCATATAGCAGAACCGAGAAAAAACACACATCCTTACAGGGTACCTTAAATTGTGCCTTAGCGTATATTTTATGTCAATTAGGAAACCCATTTTAGAGATATTGAATTTTTTCTAAAAATTAAAAAATGTGTGTAGTGTTCAAACCAGCAAACCAAACTCAATAAACTCGACATGTACGGACTCCTGTCATTAAGGTGAATTTTTTTGTAAATGACTTGTTTGGTTCAGATGAGCCGTTTTGGAGTTATTAACGACCCCCCCCCTTCCCTCAGACTCCTCCCCTCGACATTTTTTTTAATTTAATAAAAAAATTAATTCTTACTTACAAGGATCCTTAATCTATGCATTGACGTATTTTTTATGGAAATGGACTAACCTTATTTTATTTTATTTTATTTGTATATAAAATTGAAGAAATGACAGAAGCATTCATTTTATCGAAACCAACACAATAAAAACGATATGAACGGCCTCCTCTCGTTGAGACGAACCTTTTTTGAGTAATTAAGGTTTTAAGGACCCTCAATCCCCCCCCCCCCCCCCCTAAAAGAAAAAAAATCCGTATCGTGACCTCTTGGTAGGCCTGTGCGAATGTACCGAACCGCCATTCCACTTTATTTAGGTGGCGTTGGTTCAACTAAATGTCCATTGTTAAACATTGTTTAATTGCAACCGAATATTTAATTGGATACGTCCAGCTCATTATTGTTGGACGAACTAACAAATAAATTAGTTACTTATAGTGCTTCCCTGCAAAGAATACTACATCTTGATTCGGTGTCGTACGTTTTTTTCCCAACACTTAATCAATTGGTAGATATTAAAAACATAAAAACAAGAAAAAAACAATTTTTCCCACCTCCATCAACTAATAGGCAGATGAAAGTGATATTTTTATCAGCTTAATAAGGTCGTGATATTATTTTAAGGTAGGATTTAATTTCGCATATAACAGAATTGTATGGAAGATGGTCAATGTCAGGGGGGAGGGGGTGCAGACCTCCTCCCCCTCTGCGTACGACCCTGTGGAGAGAGGAAATTTAAAGAGACAGTTCACTCTAAATGAAAGCGGGTCAAACAGATTCATTTTTCATTTCTTTTCATTAATTTAGACGTTTATCTTACAAAAATGTTCTGTTGCTATGTAAAAATACTGAATGTTTCGTGCACTTCTTCTTTTGGAGCGGAGTTAAGATATAATACGGTTATGACGCGCTACCACAGAGTAAAGCAATTGTGCGTGCTACGTTCCTGCTTAGTGATACGTCAGAGGGGCAAATTGCAAGTAGTACATTTCGTTCCTACATCAGCACCACCTGTAGATAGATTTGAGAGATAGGTTCCTCTCTATAGATGGGGTGCGCAGGAAGTAGGAACGCGCATGCACCACATTCTGTGACTTCCTTCACTTCCGACCATAGAATTGTCTGAGGCAGAAAAGATTAAACAACGAACGATTTAATCAATACAAATGCCGTATTATGTTGCTCCTAGTTCAATCAATTCGCAAAACGCAAATTTATTGAGTAAAATAACGTTTCATCGATTTCCCTGTACTGTTTTATGATCTCCAACTCAATAAAAAATTAAAGATAAATCGCGGCACTCGGCAGTCAATTTGAATAATTTCGACTTTTAGTCACAGCCAAGACCTGAATTGCAGTTATTGCGAAAGCGGAAATACGTCTAGGCACGAAGTAAGCTAATGTTTGTAAACACGCACCCCGTCTATAGGCGACATTACAATCCCTGTAATCACGCGTTAGGTTAGGTTAGTTTAATAATGTATTAAACATTTAGGGCGCTTCTAAAAACTCTCGAGCGCTCATTTTCAATCACGTGATCGTTTACCCCTGATCGCGCCCGCTCTATTCACCCGCGCATGAAGTTTTTTGACAGCGCCAAGGGCAACGAGATAACAGCCTGGTCAGTAAATAAGAGGTAACTGCCACAGAAACTCGTTACGCTTTCAAATTTTCTGTTTTAAGCGTAATTATTTATTTTTATTGTCCATTATTATAATCTGATGGGGATTTATTAGATTTCAATGCATTTATTCTTTTATGACAATAAATACGAGAGTGTTAAAAAATCTACATACGAGAGTGCACGTACGATAAAACGAAACTAAAGAAAATTCGAAACCTAAGAGAAAAATTAAAAAAATAAAATTATAAAACAATCTTCGCTTTTATCTTCAGTGCCGTGTATCTTGACCTGTTCTGTGCCTTCAGATTCATTACAAAACTATAAACTGCATTGGAAACGGACTTCGAGGTGAGATATGCTTTCATTGTCGGCCATTATTGCGAAAGAAGTGAAAGCGAAAGTAGTGAAAGTGAGCGAGGCAACGCGAAGTGATCACGATGGAAATAATAGCGAATTCCACTCGTTGCTCTAGAGCACTCTTTTTTTGCTCCATTTGCTCCAAGGCGTTCCACTCACTGCTCGGAGCATCGCGAGTGCTCCTTCTCTGTGTTCCACTTGCTGCTCGTGCTCCAAGAGAGAGCACTTCAGCTACTCTAGCTCAGGATGAGGAGTAGCTGGAGGAGGAGTGGGAAGAGAGGTGGATTCAAACTTCCAATATGGCTGATGACGAATTTTTATACGCTTTCGTTGAAGAATTTTTGGCTGGTTCAGGAGATGAAGATGAAAGGAAGCGTAATGCTCTTCCTTTGCTAATTTCCAAGATTCAAGGGAAGTGTAAAAACCGAAAATTGAAACTTTTTATGGATATTGTGGGAATGTATTGAGACTTTGAGGTCGAACTTTACTAATTGAAATTGAAATTCGTCATCCTTGTTACTTTCGTCTGGAGCAATGTGTTCGTTCCACTTGACGAGCAATTTTGCTTCCTCTCAAGGAGAGCAGTCACGTGATTAGTGCTACTCTTGCTCTCCCCCAGAGCGCTGAGTAGATCACTTTGATCCTGAGCGTTCCCAACACGACGATGAGATCGGGGAGTTTTTAGAGGCGCCAGTGACGTGCGCTCTGTTATTTTTAGATGCAGTGCTCGCGTTAATCATGAACGCTTATGCTCGATCGCGACTGGAGAGAGTTTTTAGAAGCAGCCTTAAACAATTATTATAAACAACAATGGTGCATCGCTTATGACTCCAACAAACACTCTTCTTCGGTGTTCAACCGTGACCATCGAGAGAGAAGGGGGGGGGGGGGGTTTAGAAAATTTTGGCGTCGACTACCATGGTCATTTTGCGCCTTTTATACAAGTTATATCTGATCTGTACGCAGCCCGGGACAAACACAAACATCCATGCCCACGGCGGGATTCGAACCTACGGCCAGGCGGACTCGAGAACTAGAAAGCCTACGCCCTAGCCCTCTCGGCCACCTGGCTGGCCGGGAGAGAAGGCCTCCGCAATGAAACTGAATACATTGTTACATCACCATAGACAGTGCAAATTCAGGGCTTATTATTGGTAGAAATACGAATAACA